>OW240914.1:140128099-140188652 GCA_933207985.1 Pelobates cultripes | reverse complement strand
AAAAGATTATTGTTTTTTTGAAATCCAAACTATTGTGACACCAGATCTAATTAGTGGCACTTGTCAGCGTATCCACTGTTAGCGTAACACACCCGCTTTAAGGACACTGACTGCTATTCAATCTATAACAGTGAAAAAGATAATTTTTTTTTTAAATCCAAGCTATTGTGACACCGGATCTAATTAGTGGCACTTGTCAGCGTATCCACTGTTAGCGTAACACACCCGCTTTAAGGACACTGACTGCTATTCAATCTATAACAGTGAAAAAAGTTATTTTTTTTTAAATCCAAGCTATTGTGACACCAGATATAAGTTGTGGCACTGGTCACCGTATCCACTGTTAGTGTAAAACACCCGCTTTAAGGACTCTGACTGCTATTCAATCTATAACAGTGAAAAAAGTTTTTTGTTTTTAAATGCAAGCTATTATGACACCAGTGAGTGGTGGCACTGGTCACCGTATCCACTGTTAGCGTAACACACCCAGCTTTAAGGACACTGACTGCTATTCAATCTATAACAGTAAAAAAGTTTTTGTTTTTAAATCAAGCTATTAGCGACACGGATCTAGTAGTGGCACTTCGGCGTATCCACTGTTAGCGTAACACACCGCTTTTAAAGGACACTGACTGCTATTCAATCTATAACAGTAAAAAAGTTTTTTGTTTTAAATCCAAGCTATTGTGACACAGGATCTGGTAAGTGGCACTTGTCAGCGTATCCGCATTGGCGTAACACACCGCTTTTGGAACGCGGCTGCTATTCAATCTATAACGGTAAAAAAGTTTTTTGTTTTTAAATCCAAACTATTGTGACACAGGATCTAATTAGTGGCACTTGTCAGCGTATCCACTGTTAGCGTAACACACCCGCTTTAAGGACACTGACTGCTATTCAATCTATAACAGTAAAAAGTTTTTTGTTTTTAAATCCAAGCTATTGTGACACAGGATCTAATTAGTGGCACTTGTCAGCGTATCCACTGTTAGCGTAACACACCCGCTTTAAGGACACTGACTGCTATTCAATCTATAATAGTGAAAAAAGATTATTTTTTTTTTAAATCCAAACTATTGTGACACCAGATCTAATTAGTGGCACTTGTCAGCGTATCCACTGTTAGCGTAACACACCCGCTTTAAGGACACTGACTGCTATTCAATCTATAACAGTGAAAAAAGTTTTTTGTTTTTAAATCCAAGCTATTGTGACACCAGATCTGAGTGGTGGCACTGGTCACCGTATCCACTGTTAGCGTAACACACCCGCTTTAAGGACACTGACTGCTATTCAATCTATAACAGTGAAAAAAGTGTTTTTTGTTTTTAAATACAAGCTTTGTGTGACCAGATCTAAGTGGTGGCACTGGTCACCGTATCCACTGTTAGCGTAACACACCAGCTTTAAGGACACTGACTGCTATTCAATCTAAAACAGTGAAAAAATATTATTTTTTTTTTAAATCCAAGCTATTGTGACACCAGATCTAATTAGTGGCACTGGTCAGCGTATCCACTGTTAGCGTAACACACCCGCTTTAAGGACACTGACTGCTATTCAATCTATAACAGTGAAAAATGTTTTTTGTTTTTAAATGCAAGCTATTGTGACACCAGATATGAGTGGTGGCACTGACTGGGCAAATGGGCACAGTATGCACTGTGAGCCTGACACAGAAGCTGGCAGCAGTGGCAGACAACTGACTGCTATTCAATCTATAACAGTGAAAAAAGTTTTTTGTTTTTAAATCCAAGCTATTGTGACACCAGATTTAATTGGTGGCACTGACTGGGGAAATGGGCACAGTATGCACTGTGAGCCTGACACAGAAGCTGGCAGCAGTGGCAGACAACTGACTGCTATTCAATCTATAACAGTGAAAAAAGTTTTTTGTTTTTAAATCCAAGCTATTGTGACACCAGATGTAATTGGTGGCACTGACTGGGGAAATGGGCACAGTATGCACTGTGAGCCTGACACAGAAGCTGGCAGCAGTGGCAGACAACTGACTGCTATTCAATCTATAACAGTGAAAAAAGTTTTTTGTTTTTAAATCCAAGCTATTGTGACACCAGATGTAATTGGTGGCACTGACTGGGGAAATGGGCACTGTGAGCCTGACACAGAAGCTGGCAGCAGTGGCAGACAACTAAGTGCATTTACATTACATAGAAAAAAAAAATCCAAAAAAGCATACCCTTATCCCTAACCTAGCTATGCTTTTCCCTATCTTATGAACAGCAGCTACACTTTCCCTCCTCTTACTAAGCATGCAGCTTGAGAATGAATCTAAAATGGATGCTGTCCAGTAGGTGGGAGGGTCTGCTAGGGAGGCTGTGCTGCTAATTGGCTGGAATGTGTCTGCTGACTGTGAGGTACAGGGTCAAAGTTTACTCAATGATGACGAATAGGGGGCGGGTCGAACCGCGCATATGTTCGCCCGCCGTGGCGAACGCGAACATGCTATGTTCGCCAGGAACCGTTCGCCGGCGAACCGTTCGGTACATCACTATTCCCCAGATACCAAATGTTGTCATAAAATAAAATTAACCTTAACCGAGAATACAGTCCAATCGTAGTATAAATACCGTAATAATGATAATGGAGGGCTTACTGAGTCGGCAAGTAGGGATACCTACAATATTGACTTTATTGGTCCAGAATAGAGCATTGCCTTCTCATGAAAAAGTGACAATAATAAAATCATAAAATCATATATTATATATGATCTCGAATGGTTGTTTCTAATAGTGGGTAGACATTCCCTTAATATTTAGAAATGGTAAAATGTATGTTGTCACCTTTTAGGCTAGACACAGAATGATGATAGTATTATTATTATTATTATCAGGGGTGTATAGTTCAAGGTGTCAACCTAACGAAATTCTGCAAAACTGTACTTATAGGATATTACCTTCATGTAAGATCTTATTTAGACTTAGTCCTATCCAACAGCTATTGGATCAATCCGAGTCTTAATTAAAGTAGCATGACTATCAATTGCAATGTACTGAGGAGGCAGAGATGGTTCTTTTGAAATAGGGGAGATGATGACTATGCTACCGTGCTGATTTCCAAAATTAATAATTAAGCATTGAAGTGCGCAAAGCCAATGATAATTATTGTACTACTCCTATGTTAGTGTCCCATTAGTGTTAGATGTCAAACCCCCACGCTGGAGATGGGGACTTGGTGCCCCCTGAAGTCAGATGGTATGAAGATTTCAAAGGCACCCTAATGAATGAATGGGGTAAAATTGAATTCCTCATTGAGGCCATGAGGTGTTAAGGTCTTAAACTCATAAATCCATCTAGACTCTTTTTGTAGCAATATTAGGTTGAAATTTCCCTTTCTTGAATTCAGGATTACCCTTTCCAGTGCTTGGAACGTAAGATGTTTTACGTTACCATCATGAAAGTTACGTACGTGATTAGCCACAGGGGTAATCTGATTGAGATTTTTTACCGAATTGACGTGCTGTAAAATACGTCTTCTAAATTCCTGGTATGTCTTTCCAATATATTGCTTACCACATGAACAAGTTATGATGTAAATTACCCGAGTGGTGCTGCAGTTGATAAATTGATTGATCTTGAATTCTTTCTGGGTGTTCTGGCATATAATTGTTTTAGAAGGTTTCACATATGAGCAGGCTTTACAATGTCCACATCTATAGGTACCTACAGGTGCTGTAAGCCAATTGCTCGAAACCGACTCCCTCTCCAAATGACTATGTACTAGTAAGTCATGCAGATTTTTAGATCGGCGTGCTGTGATACTAGGCTAAGGAATTGTTTGAGGACTGAGATCTGTGTCATATTATAGAATGGGCCAGTGTTGAGTGAAGATATCTTTGATTGATTGCCATTGCTTGTCATATGTGCCAATACATCTTATCATCTGGTTACTGGTGGTCTGTTTAGTACTTCGCAAACTTTGACTTCTGTCTTGACCCAATGCTCTCTGAAAGGCCCTCTTTAGAACTCTGTTAGGATACCCCTTATTCTTAAACATAGTTCGTAATCTATTCGCCTCCAATCTGAAAGATTTATCATTAGAGCAATTTCTCCTTGCACGTAAATATTGCCCATAGGGTATGCCAGCCTTAAGATGGAATGGGTGAAAACTCCGCCAGTGCAGGAGGCTATTAGATGCTGTATTTTTACGAAATAGCTCCGTGTCCACTGTGCCATCCAAATTTAATAAAATCCTGAGATCTAGAAATTCTAGCTGTGACTCATGGATGACATGCGTGAGTTTCAAACCTATAAGGTTGTTATTCAGGTCTTGCACCATGTCAGTAAAATTGGTGCAAGAACCAGTCCAAAATATCAAGATATCATCGATGTATCTTAGCCATTTATATATATATCTTTGGTGACTTAAAGATCTTTCTTTGAGGGTGGTCTCCTCCCACCACCCCAAATATAGGTCGGCATAGCTAGGGGCACTTGATTTTGCACACATTTTTTGATGTAGGTTTCTGAAAACTTTTGAACAGAACCTCATCTTTTGATTTTATTAATATATTTAATCAGTTAGATATTTAGCTCATTCCAAGGTGGAAATATTAAGATATTTGCATTTACCTTGAGATCTAATTCACCTTTGGAGCACACATTTAGTATTTTTTTATAATATCCCAGATACTGAAAGCATTTTTTTTTTCATATTAAAACTGGGACCCAATATTCTTCCCCGTGTGTCCCATAGGACAATCCACTCGTGTGGGGGAGAACCCTTGGCTTGTCAGTGCGAACTGAAAAGTAGAGCATAGGCACCGCAGCGGTCCATCCTCCGGATCTCCTGTATACTAGGCCGGCGTTGCCACCAAGAGAGCCATAGCACTCCATCGTTTAAGGCGACCCACGAGATGACCTCTTCTTCCACAGTCGTCTTAGCCCCTGTAGTGGGCGCATCATCATAGTCCACCCCCCATTGTCCTTTCCTTCCGGGAGGGACTGGTCCACCCGCCATTCAGCTAGGGCGGCCGTGGTGGGGTCACGAGGACTATCACCCCTGCGCCACCTAGGCAGTGTAGTCTGGCCGCCGAGGCCGATTGTACCGGGTTAGACGCTTCTCCGGAGTCTAATCTGTCCGGGCGCCTGGTTTAGGGCCTTCATCCCCCCAGTAGTGCTTGTGCGCACTTGCCTGCTCTCCTCTAGGAGAGTCTGACTCATTCAAGTCATCTGTCTTTATTAAAAAGGTGGTCACTACCGCATCTGAAGGACACCGCCTCCCTCGCGCCATATAGGCATTGCTGTCCAGCCCGATTGCATCGGGGTTAGACGCTTCTCCAGAGTCTATCTTCCTGGCGTCTTGTTTAGGGCCTTCACCCTTCCAGTAGCGCTTATGCACGCTTGCCTGCGTTCCTCAGGGGGGTCTGACTCCTTCAAGTCTCCCATCTTCTTTAGAAGGTGGTCGCTGCCATAGTAGGCATCGCCTGTGTGCATTCCACCGAATGAAGGGTTGACCGTGGAGCAGTGCTAGGCAAGGCAACCTCTAGGGGTATAACGGACAAGTGTCACCGGCAGCAGCATCGGGGCAGCACCCCATCTAGTGACAGAGGCAAATTTGGCAGCGCATGCAATGTCCAAGCGTGTGTATGTAGTCGCAAGGCTTGGCATGCAGATATTCTGGCACAGACAACGTAGGCCAGATCAATGGGGCACAGACAAAGCAGGCCAATCAATGGGGCACAGACAAAGCAGACTAATCAATACGGCTTGGACAAAGCCGGACAAATCCTGGGGCACAGACAAGTCAGGCCCTATGGGGGTGCACAGGCGATAAACTGCCCTTCCATTCTTCTGATTAATTGTACAATTCACTCTTCGGAGAAGATGTACCTAACACTTCTTCAGATTAATGGCACATAACACTCCCTGTGTAACTGTAGTTAACACTTTTCTGTGTAACTGTACATAACGCTCTTCAGTGTCACTGTACATAACATTCTTCTGTGTAACTGCACGTAACATTCTTCTGTGCAACTGTACATAATGCTCTTCCGTGTAGCAGAACAGAACATGCTTCTGTGTAGCTGACATAACATGCTTCTGTGTAACTGTACATAACATGCTTCTGTGTAGCTGTACATAACATTCTTCTGTGCAATTATACATAGCATTCTTCTGTGTGACCGTACATAACATTCTACAGTTTAATTGTACATAGCATTCTTCTGTGTAACCGTACATAACATTCTTCTGTGTAACTGTACATAGCCTTCTTCTGTGTAACTGTACATAGCATACTACTATGTAACTGTACATAGCATACTACTGTGTAACTGTACATAGCATTCTTCTGCGTAACTGTATATAGCAGTCTACTGCGTAACTGTACATAGCATGCTTCTGTGCAACTGTACATAACATTCTTCTGTGCAACTGTACATAGCATTCTTCTGTGTAACTGCACATAGCATTCTTGCTAAACTGCTAAATAGTACATTTAGGGCGTGCTCTTCATATCTGAGAGTAAAATAGAAGCATCAAACAGTGCGGTTACAGTGCAATTGTAAACATTCTAATTGTTTTGGTGCTAAACTGCTGAACAGTAAAGTTTGGACGTGCTCTTCATATCTGAGAGTCAAATAAAAGCGTCAAATAGTGCGCTTACAGTGCAATTGTGAACATTCTTATTTCCTGGGTGCTAAACTGCTAAATAGTACATTTTGGGCGTGCCATTCATATCTGAGAGTCAAATAGAAGCGTCAAATAGTGCACTTACAGTGCAGTTGTAAACATTCTAATTGTTTTGGTGTTAAACTGCTAAATAGTACATTTTGGGGTGCACTTCATATCTGAGCGTCAAATAGAAGCGTCAAATAGTGCGCTTACAGCGCAATTGTAAACATTCTAATTGTTTTGGTGCTAAACTGCTAAATAGTACATTTTGGGCGTGCTCTTCATATTTGAGAGTCAAAAAGAAGCGTCTTATAGTGCGCTTACAGCGCAATTGTAAACATTTTTATTTTCTGGGTGCTAAAGTGCTAAATAGTACATTTGCAGCCTGCACTTCATATCTGAGAGTCAAATCCTGCGGTTACAGCGCAATTGTAAACATTCTAATTGTTTTGGTGCTAAACTGCTAAATAGTAAATTTTGAGCGTGCTCTTCATATCTGAGAGTCAAATCAAAGCGTCAAATACTGCGGTTACAGCGCAATTGTTAACATTCTAATTGTTTTGGTTCTAAACTGCTAAATAGTACATTTTGAGCGTGCTCTTCATATCTGAGAGTCAAATAGAAGCGTCTTATAGTGCACTTACAGCGCAATTGTAAACATTCTAATTGTTTTGGTGCTAAACTGCTAAATAGTACGTTTTGGGGGGTGCACTTCATATCTGAGAGTCAAAGAGAAGCGTCAAATACTGCGGTTACAGCGCAATTGTAAATTTTCTAATTGTTTTGGTGCTAAACTGCTAAATAGTATATTTTGGGCGTGCTCTTTATATCTGAGAGTCAAATAGAAGCGTTTTATAGTGCGCTTACAGTGCAATTGTAAACATCCTTGTTTTCTGGGTGCTAAACTGCTAAATAGTACATTTGCGGCCTGCACTTCATTGTGCAGTTTGGAGGAAGAGGCGGTGGTCGCACAGAGGCACCAGCACAGAGGAAGAGGGAGCAGGGTGCAAAAGCGGAGCGGCCGTCCCCTAGACGGTACGCCTGTTACTGCCCACCGCACCCAGAGACCGAGCACACCAAAGCCAGCTCCAAGGAGTTCCTTGGCGTGGTTTGTACGCTGTGCAATCAAAGCCTGAAGTGAGGTATAAACGTGCTAAACCTGAGCACAACCTGCATGACCAGGCATCTACATGCAAAGCATGAGCTGCAGTGGAGTAAGCACATCAAAAACCAAGAAAGGTCTAAGGCTCCTTCTGCTTCCTCTTCTGCTGCTGTCTCGGCCTCTTCCTCCACCTCTGGAGTGACAGTGGCACCTGCCTCCCAGCAAACAGAAAATGTGGCAGCAACGCCACCACGTCCGCCACCGTCCCCAAGCATCTCCACACTGTCCCATGGAAGCGTTTAGCTGTCCATCTCCCAAACACTGGAGAGAAAGAGGAAGTACGCCCCTACCCACCCGCGATCACTGGCCCTGAATGCAAACATTTCAAAATTATGGTGGAGACGGATAGTTTTAAAAACCTGATGGCGGTGGCTGTCCCACATTACGTGGTAACCAGCTGCCACTACTTTTCCAGGTGAGCCATCCCTTCCCTGCACAACCAATTGGCGGACAAAATCAGGTGTGCACTGTGCAACTCCATCTTTGGCAAGGTCCACATAACCACAGATACATGGACCAGTAAGCACGGGCTGAGACGCTATATCTCCCTAACTGCACACTGGGCAAATGGAGTGGTGGCTGGGCCTGAGGCGGATAGCAGTTTGGCGCATGTCCTTCCGCCACCGAGGATTGCAGGGCATTTCTCTTTGCCTCCTGTTACCTCCTCCTCCTACTCCGCTTCCTCCTCCTCTACCATCACCTCATCCAGGCAGCGTAACACCTTCACCACCAACTTCAGCACAGCCAGGGGGAAACACAAACAGGCTGTTTTAAAACTCATATGTTTGGAGGAAAAATCTCACACCACGCTGGAGCTGTGGACGGACATGGAACAACAGACCGATGAGTGGTTGTTGCCAGGCCTGGTGGTGTGCGATAATGGGCGAAATCTCGTAGCAGCTCTGGGCCTAGCTGGTTTGATGCACATCCCTTACCTGGCGCATGTGCTAAATTTGGTGGTGCAGAAATTCCTGAAAAACTACCCAGATATATCCGAGCTACTGCAGAAAGTGCGGGCCGTCTGTGCGCACTTTCAGTGTTCTCACCCTGCTGCTGCGCGCCTGTCTGTACTGCAGCGTAACTTCGGCCTTCCCGCTCACTGCTTCATATGCGACGTGCCCACAAGGTGGGACTTCACCTTGCACATGCTGGAGAGACTGTGCAAGCAGCAGCAGGTGATAGTGGAGTTTCTGACGAAGCACGCACGGGTCAGTTGCTCTGCGGAACAGCACCACTTCACCACCATGCGAGACCTGTGTGCCATTTTGCACTGTTTCGAGTACTCCACCAACATGGCCAGTGCCGATGACGCCATTCTCAGCTGGCGATGATGGAAGAGGATGTGGCAAAGGAGGAAGAGGAGAATAAGGAACAGGGGTAATTTCCACAGTTATAAGGCCAGTCATTCACAAGTGGCTTAGTGGGTGAGTTCCTGCACCAGCATAGGCCAGGTACACAATTGTTCAGCCAGGGCACAGTTCTGGAGGATGAGGAGGAGGATGAGAAGGAGGATGATGAGGATGAGGAGGAGGAGGAACCGTGTTCACAGCAGGGTGGCACCCAACGCAGCTTGTGGGCATCACTGTAGCGTGGCTGGGGGGATACGGAGGACACAGACAATACACCTCCCACAGAGGACAGCTTGTCCTTGCCTCTGGGCAGCCTGGCACACATGACCGACTATATGCTGCAGTGCCTGCGCAACGACTGCCGAGTTGCCCACATTCTAAACTTGTGCTGATTACTGGGTGGCCACCCTGCTGGATCCCTATTACAAGGACAACGTGCCGTCCTTAATTCTCTTACTGGAGCGTGATCGGAAGATGCGCGACTACAAGCGCACGCTGGTAGACGCGCTGCGGAGTGCATTCCCAACTGACACCAGGGGCTCAGTGGAAGCACAAGGCGAAGGCAGAGGAGGAGGAAGAGGTTGCCAACGCAGCTGGGGCACTGTCAGCACCTTAGAAGGCAGGGTTAGCATGGCCGAAATGTGGAAAAGCTTTGTCAGCACGCCACAACAACCAGCACCACCATCTGATATGGAACGTCTTAGCAGGAGGCAGCATTTCAGCAACATGGTGGAACAGTTTGTGTGCACACACCTACACGTACTGACTGATGGGTCTGCCCCATTCAACTTCTGGGTCTCCAAATTGGGCACATGGCCTGAGCTTTAACAGAGTAAAAGCCTAGTGTATAGAAAATGTAGAGGCAGTGAAGGGGTTAACCCTAAACGAAATGTAGTTGAAAAAAGGAAGAAAAGAAACACTGCCTAAAGGATATAGATATGAGTATAAAAGATAAACTTTAATAGTGAACGAGATACAAAGTGATTATTTTGCACATTCACTCTTGGTACATCTGAGTATTTGCATACAGAGGCATCAAGAGATATTTATGCAGAATTGTAAGATTTAAAAAAGACAAACAACACTAAATTCAGTGAAGATGTTGTCAGAAAATATCAGTTATATCTACTGTAACATTTATCTCGTGTTACAGTTAGTATAGAGTATTCTGTTACAATGGATCAAGCTCTAACAGATATATATTGTCTACAGCTGCAGTCTCTACAGAATACTCTTATACAAAAATTAAAAAACGATTGTAGTTAGGATATATATCCTTTACTTGAGAGAGCACCTACTCTGGTTGGTTACTAATATATCACCCCAGTAATGTTATACCATGAAAAAGTAGATAAGAAGAAATAGTTACTGTGCCTTCAAGGGCACCTACCAGATAGGAGAGCTAACTGCAGGCAGGGCCGGCCTTAGGCAATTAGGCGCCCTGTGCAAAAAGTCTTCACGGCGCCCCCCCCACCTCCCACCAAGTTGCCTGAATACAGTAACACACACAGGCACCGGGGGCGTGTGTATCACGAGGCAAACAAGGCATCTGCCTTGGGCGCCACTTTGCAGGGGGCGGCAAAAAAAAGCATCCCTCCAAACCCCCAGGCAGATCCCTTGCTTGCCTCGCATCCTGGGGGGCTCAAGAGCTGACCGGCTGGCCACTTTTGAGCCCCCCCAAGGCTGGCAGCGGGCAGCGAAGGAGCATACTCACCTGAGCTCTTCCTGCTCAGCTTCCTCTGCGCCGCTTAATGAAGCCGGGAGCCAGAATATGACGTCAGTCCGGCTCCCGGCATCACTAAGCGCTGCTTACTCAGCCTGTGCGCCCCCTGCCTGCCTGCCCAGCAGCCACACTGGACTGCTGGTAAGAAATCCACTCCAGCTTTCCCAGGGAGGCTGGGTGGATTTAAAATAAATGTAAAAAATATTAGTTTGTGAGTGTTAGTGGAAATGTCTGTGTGTGTGTCTGTGAGTGTTTATTTTGAAGTGAATGTGTGTGTGTGTAAGTGTGTAATGTGTGTGTGTAAGTGAATGTGTGTGTGTCTGTGAGTGAATGTGTGTGTTGGTCAGTGAGTGTATATGTGTCAGTCAGTGAGTGTGTATGTGTCGTCAGTGAGTGTGTATGTGTCGTCAGTGAGTGTGTGTCAGTGAGTGTGTAGGTCAGTGAGTGTGTAGGTCAGTGAGTGTGTATGTGTCGGTCAGTGAGTGTGTGTCGGTCAGTGAGTGTGTGTCAGTCAGTGTGTATGTGTCGGTCAGTGGAGTCGTGCATCTTTCAGTGAGTGCTTGCGTCTGTCAGTGAGAGTGTGCATCTGTCAGTGTGTGTCCAAGTAATAGTGTATGTGTGTATGTCATTGTTTGTCAGTGTATATGAGAGTGTGTGTCTGTCAGTGAGTGTGCGTCTGTCAGTGAGTGAGCGTCTGTCAGTCAAAGTGCGGCCTTGACAGGAAGGGGTGGGGGAAATTTAAACTCGGTTACAGGCATGTACACACACACTCAGTTAAAGGCAGTCACACATACAGGCACAGGCACAAACAATGGCACAGCTACAGCGACACACACAGACAGACAGTCACATAGGCAGTCACACACACAGACAGACACACAGTAACACACACATAGACAGTTATACACACACAGGCAGGCAGTCACACAGATAGAAAGTCACACACACAAGCAGGCAGTCACACACAGACAGATAGTTACAGACAGACACACACAGGCAGGCAGGCAGTCACATACAGGCAGTCACACACACAGGCAGTCACACACACAGACAGACAGTCACACACACAGGCAGTCACATACATGGGCAGTCACACAGACAGACAGTCACACACACACAGACAGTCACACACAGGCAGGCAGTCACACACAGAGACAGTCACACACACACACACAGAGACAGACAGTCACACACACACACACAAGGACAGGCAGTCACACAGACAGTCACACACACACACACACAGACAGTCACATGCACACAGGCAGGCAGTCACACAGACAGTCACACACACACACACAGACAGTCACACAAACAGGCAAACAGTCACACACACACACTTACCTCTTTCCAGTGGATGCAGTTGGCTGATGGGGAAGCATCTTTCCCTCTTCCTGTACAGCAGGGGCTTCGGAGGTATTAGCCCCGTCTCCGCCTCTCGATAAGCCCCGCCTCCGCCGCTCGGTAAACCCCGCCCCCTCTGCCGCGATTTTTTTTTTTTTTAAAATAGACCCGGGTGGAGAATAATTAATCCTCCAGCCAGGTACCTCTTTTAGCTCCCCTGCACTCCGGCCATGAGTGAGCTGTGTCGGCCACAGGGCGCCCCCTGTTCCATGGCGCCCTGTGCGGTCGCACAGCTCGCACACCCCTAAGGCCGGCCCTGACTGCAGGTAATAAAGAAAGGAAAGAGGGAGAGAAGAATATATATATATATATATATATATATATATATGTAAATGTCCTTCCAGTTATAACTGTGCCTTCAAGGGCACCTCTCTAGTATACAAACTAACTAACGTTAAATAGCTGTAGTTACGGTGAATATAATGTGTGATCTGCTACACATTATCTAGTGTCACTGCGCTGAAAGCGCTTAAAAGAATAGAGCCACAGAAATTGTATGCGGCTAAATCCTAAAATCCCTCCCAAAATACACCAAAAACTAGTATAGCTGTTAATTCCAATAGGGATGTCCAGAGGTGATTGCTACAAGTGCATAGAATATGATGCTGGGAAGGATCAGAAAAACCCCAACGCGCGTTTCGCCGGTAAGGCGGCTTTTCAAGGGGAACATGATCGTGTCAGATCAGACTTTTAAATAGGGCGCCCAAAAATTTGATTGGAGTCCCGAACGTTGACGTCATCAGTTGTCACTGACAGGAGACGGTGGTCCGAAGGGGCCATATTGCCCGATTCAAAGAAGAGAGGTAATGTTGCTATGTTGCCGTATTTGCAGTTCAAAGAGAAGAACTTGGACGTGTCGTCTTTAGGCTCTCCAATCTGTTTGTCTCACTAGGACGTTGATATGCTCTTTTTAGAACCCTGTTGGGATACCCTAGGGCTTTGAAACGGGCTTTGAAAGCCTCTATCCCATACGGACAGTATTTGAGAGCAAGGAGGAATTGCTCTGAGGATTCAACATATTACCGAGAGTGTCAGTCTTTGAAACTTCGTTTCAAAAAAAGCAAATAATACACTGGTATTTCCTATACCTGCTAATCTGATAAGGGGCACAAATAGGCTCCTATATGTACGAAGGAAATAATATACTGGCACTTCCTTATACCTATTGTAGGTAATAGGTCCATCAGGTAGCATAAACGTTATGACTATGCAGAGATCCAGCATCATAACTATGCCCTTATAAAATGCACCATCCTATATGCCTTTATACATGCCCTCTTATTTCATATTTCATTTTTCTTCTCTTTGAACTGCAAATACGGCAACATAGCAACATTACCTCTCTTCTTTGAATCGGGCAATATGGCCCCTTCGGACCACCGTCTCCCGTCAGTGACAACTGATGACATCAACGTTCGGGACTCCAATCAAATTTTTGGGTACCCTATTTAAAAGTCTGATCTGACACGATCATGTTCCCCTTGAAAAGCCGCCTTACCGGCGAAACGCGCGTTGGGGTTTTTCTGATCCTTCCCAGCATCATATTCTATGCACTTGTAGCAATCACCTCTGGACATCCCTATTGGAATTAATAGCTATATTAGCTATTGGTGTATTTTGGGAGGGATTTTAGGATTTAGCCGCATACAATTTCTGTGGTTCTATTCTTTTAAGCGCTTTCAGCTCAGTGACACTAGATAATGTGTAGCAGATCACACATTATATTCACCGTAACTACAGCTATTTAACGTTAGTTAGTTAGTTTGTATACTAGAGAGGTGCCCTTGAAGGCACAGTTATAACTGGAAGGACATTTACATATATATATATTCTTCTCTCCCTCTTTCCTTTCTTTATTACCTGCAGTTAGTTCTCCTATCTGGTAGGTACCCTTGAAGGCACAGTAACTATTTCTTCGTATCTACTTTTTCATGGTATAACATTACTGGGGTGATATATTAGTAACCAACCAGAGTAGGTGCTCTCTCAAGTAAAGGATATATATCCTAACTACAATCGTTTTTTAATTTTTGTATAAGAGTATTCTGTAGAGACTGCAGCTGTAGACAATATATATCTGTTAGAGCTTGATCCATTGTAACAGAATACTCTATACTAACTGTAACACGAGATAAATGTTAAAGTAGATATAACTGATATTTTCTGATGACATCTTCACTGAATTTAGTGTTGTTTGTCTTTTTTAAATCTTACAATTCTGCATAAATATCTCTTGATGCCTCTGTATGCAAATACTCAGATGTACCAAGAGTGAATGTGCAAAATAATCACTTTGTATCTCGTTCACTATTAAAGTTTATCTTTTATACTCATATCTATATCCTTTAGGCAGTGTTTCTTTTCTTCCTTTTTTCAACTACATGGCCTGAGCTTGGCCTGAGCTTGCCCTTTATGCCTTGGAGGTGCTGGCCTGCCCTGCAGCCAGTGTATTGTCTGAACGTGTGTTTAGCACGGCAGGTGGCGTTATCACAGACAAGCGCAGCCGCCTGTCCACAGCCAACGTGGACAAGCTCACGTTTATTATAATGAACCAGGCATGGATCCCACCAGACTTGTCTGTACCTTGTGCAGAATAGACATTTATACCAGCCTCACCCAGCCATTGTTATATTCAAGTGCACTTATTCTTTGTTTTCTTTTTTTATATGTCCCCAATATTTTGGGGGGCTACACCAAAAAATAAATAAATTAAAAAATAAATAAATAAAAAACAGTGTTGGCTACCTCCTCCTCCACCGCCGCTTCCACCTACACCACCACGGTCACCGCCTCCTCAACCTACGGGTCACTTAGTATAAACTATGTACACAATAGCAGAGGCTTGTGAAGGCCTTTTCTCCATGCATCAGGGGTTGAGCATTTCTCCATGCATCAGGACTGCAAGAAATGCACCGCAGGCCACAAATGTTTCTTTATTTGTATGTCCCAATATTTTGTGGGCTACCACAATTAAAACAAACCCAAAAAAACATAAAATACAGTGTTGGCTACCTCATCCTCCTCCTCCACCGCTGCTTCCTCCTCCACCGCCACGGTCACCGCCTTCTCAGCCTATGGGTCACTTAGTATAAACGAGGTACACATTAGCAGAGGCTTGTGAAGACCTTTTCCCTATGCATCAGGAGTTGAGCTCAGTTTGAACAATGAAAGAGAATACCCTGCACTCCAACCCTCTCTCAAATGGATAATTCTGTTGATCCTCCTGACAGCCATGCTTTAGATTTTGATTTATGTTCTTCCAAAGCTAAAATCAAAGATTCCATCTAGTGCTATTTTATGGCTCAACTGTATTTTCATTTTTATGTTATTTTAAGTAATTTCCCTATCCACATTTGTTTGCAGGGTACTAGTCCTACTCTGCTTTTGCAGCTCTCAATTTTGTGGTAAAAAGTTCGGGTCCCCATTGACTTCAATGGGTTCGGGGTCAAGTTCGAGCCTGAACCCGGACTTTTTTTCAAAGTTCGGCCGAACCCGCCGAACCCGAACATCCAGGTGTCCGCTCAACTCTAATCTCAACCAATTCAATGCTTTTCCATGGGAAAACTTGGATTGTCTGAGATCGTCAATTCTGATGATCTCATAAAACAGGTGGGGTCGGGGGAACATTGCCGGCTGGCCCATGCAGAGCTAGAATAAAGGTAAGTTTTTATCCTGTAGTGTTCCTTTAAACCAGGTAACCACATAAGAGGAAATTCGGGTAAGTAAAAAAAAAATTGTCTGCTTCGGCAATTTGGACCAATGGCATTCGGTTCGGCACTTCAGAACTGCCGAACATCGTCACTTCCGAGCTTCGGCATTTCGGACATTCGTAAGCAGCCGAATGTCCGAATGGCATGAAATTTGTACGAATGTACATTCGGAACGAAACGAATTGTACATGTCTACTTTATATATCCTATATAATAATTGGCTAAGGATGTTTGTTTGATGCAGCCATGTGCAGTAGAGACTGCATGGAACAAACATCCCATGCCAGGTGGCGATAGAGCAAAGTACTTACTGTGCTCTTGCAGCACAGCTCTCTCACAAGTCCTTCAGGGTCCACTGGCAGCCGCAATGTGACACGTACAGGATATGACATCATTGCACAAAAGGAATCAGCTTGTTTGTCAAGATTCCTGTCATAAGTCACATAATTTTCCCTCCCTCTCTCTTGTTTTGCCACTTTTCAGAAATCTGAATCTCTTCGGCACTTCGGAGCTTCAGCGTTTCAGTACTTCCCAACTTTGTCACTTCGGAACTTCGGCGCTTCGGGACCTCGGCACTTTGGCACTTCTGATATTCGTAAGCATCCGAATTGCTGAGGGCATTAAATTCGTACAAATATACATTCAAAACTAAATGAGTCGCACATGTCTAGTAAGAAAATCTTATTATGTCTTCTTTTTTGACAGCTAGTATTGTAGTAACTTGCAGTCAGCAAAAACATTTCTTGCAGCAGTTATCACAAATGTATTGCCATAATTTAAGAGATAACGTAACAGTCTGGATACTGTATTTGAATATCATGTGTAAAGTTCATCAGTAATAAGGAAGAAGAGATTCAAAATTGCCAACTCCCAGTCCCACAAAACCCTCTCCGAGTATACTAAAATGCAAACTTTCATTTTAAGAAAATAAGACAAAGTTCAATTTTATTTGGCATAGAGTTAATGTATATAGTACTCATGGGATAGTTACATCTGAAGTGTTTATTGGTGTTGATTTATATCTTTGTAAAGTTTCTTTGAAGTCAAATTTGTTTACAACTGGTTAATAGATTAATCCTTAAAAACAAATTAATGTAACTGTATATAGTTCTTACACATTAAGTCTTATTCTAGTCTTACTGGAAAGTGCTGTAAAATTATACATTCTGAAAATTGTGAAAATACATTCTTCCATCAAATTCTCCCCTAGTCTTCAATCTTTTAAGAAATTCCTCAAGACACATCTGTTCAGAAATGCTTATGGCCTCCCAGAGTAACTTCTATCTCACATATCTGTCTCTTGCTCTCTCTTCTAAAGAACCACACTCCACTCTCACCTCCAGTTATGATCCTTTCCCACCCTGTTTATGCGCTGTCCCCATTGCTGCACTATTGTGTTTTTATAACCCACCTTTTCTAGACTGTAAGCTCGTTTGAGCAGGATCCTCATCTATCTATAGTTAGTGTATAATTTTGCAAATGTCTCATTTATTATTAAATCTCCCCCCGTTCACAATATTGTAGATCATTGTGGAATAAGTTGACGCTATATTAATACCATTCGTAATAATAGCTATGACTTCCACAGAATGATTCATTCAGGCTTATTCCCTAAAAAGAGAATTGTAGAGAATTCTAAGTGAATTTCTAATTTATCACATCACAGGAGGCTTCATATTTGCTTAAGTCTCACTTTACTAAAACTCCAAAGCAGCACATTAACACAGAAAAATAAATCAGCCAATCAGAAAAAAGTCAGATACAATAAATCTCCCCTCTTAGCACTCCCTCTTTATTTGCTGCTCCTCACAGCACAGTCCAGAGTAATACTGCCTCCTGCTCTTAGCGGGTTGCGCACATAGTGGGTCTCCTCAACGTGTCCATTCAAGCCATCTACCTCTACTATCAGACCTGAAGGCTCGATTCTTATGGATGAGACCATCCTATGACCAACTGGTCCTTCTCACCCTTGATGTCAAAGACGAGCTCTGTTGGTGGCTGTTTCACATGTTCAGCATGGAATGAGTCTCTGGGGTTGGGGAGCAACTTTTGTAAATGCGTCTACAGGGTGTGGAAGCAGACAGTCACATCAACTGCTGCATTCCTCTGAGGACAGACAACATCTCATTGGTGAAATCCATCAACTGCCTGGGAGACACCCATTCCCAGATACTCTTGGAGGTGACAAAGGAGATTTACAGCGTTTGTTTTCAGTGCAACATCATGCTCCAGGCGGAGTACCTAGCAGGCATGACGAACCTGACTGCGGACTGGTTCTCCAGACACTGGATGGATGCCAGCGACTGGCGACTACATCACTCTAATTTCCTCAACATCGCAGTATTGAGGGGCCCATTTACGGTGGATCTCTCATCTCTTGGTCAAACTGCAAGGTCCCAAAGTTATTCAGTTGGTTTCCAGACACTGCATATGCAGTGGTGGATGCATTTCTTCAGGAGTGGCCGTTTCAGGGAGCCTACGCATTTCCCCCGTTCACCATGTTTTTTGGGGTTCTATTACAGATACAACATCAGCGAATCTCCTTGGTGTTGCTGACTTTGGCTGTGTCATGGTTCTTCCTGTGCCATTCAGATGGCTAGGCGTGGCCACCCCACAGGTGTCTTTCAGGGAATTTGATCCTGGGTCCCTCGGTATCCTGTGCCTGCTTTCCTGCCTCTGAGCCACTGCTGAACTTGTTTTATTAGTTTGGTTCTAGCCCTGTTTACCTTGCCTTGTCTGCAGTACTAGGGGGCTGGACTTCTCTGTGGCTAGTACCTTTCACTCAAAGTCCACCTGAGGCAACTTGCATTTAGCTACTCACTAGCCAGGTATATAACATTGCCTCTCCCTGAGGGTAGTGTTAGTTCATTGTTTCCTGTTCCTGTGGCTGTTGCCTATGTTTCCTTGATTTCCAGACTGACTTGGCTTGTGACTCCTGCTTTGGGATTTCATTATTGTCTGTTTGCTGCCTGCCCTGAACTTTGGAGCCGTGCCTGAGTACTCTCCTGGATTTGCCCTTGTCTGTTTCTACGTACCCGGTTAGTGTTCCTGCCAAAGTCCCCGTGCACAGATTCAAAGCCAAGGTGGCTTCTTACCTGGTTATTGTGGGCTGTGATTATCTGCAAGGGTGAGCAAACATCCCTGCACTATGGACTCCAACCAAAGTAAGCCCTGACAGGCGGGGCCTGGCTTGGTTTACAGAACTTCTGGAACTCTCCCATTGGGATCCACTTCTCCTCCTGTCCAGTCAGAACCTCCTCTTGGACTCGCGAGACAATCCACATCTACTAGCAGTAGATGGCCATCTTTGTTTAGTAGGAATCTCCTCTGGGATTCCTGGGCTCCAGGAACTAGGAGATGCTACTTGTTCACCAGGAACACTTGGTGTTGTTGGTGCCTGGAGCGGAGTGCCAAACCCTTTACGGCCCCTGTTTTCAATGTCCTAAATTTCCTTTCTCACCTCTTCGAACAAGGAAGGTCGTACAATTCTATTAATGTGGCCAGATCCGTGATCTCAGCGACTTACGTTACTCTACTGGGTTCCCTTATCGGTCAGGATCCTTTGGTCTGTAGACTCCTCAGAGGCATCAGACTGTCCCGCCCTCCAGTGCCTAAGTACACCAATCTTTGGGATGTCCACTTGGTACTGCTATTTCTCTTGGATTGGTCTGATAACCCTGATCTTTCGCTACGTCAGTTATTGGCTAAATTTGCCATGCTTCTGTGCCTCATTTCCTACAGTAAGGTTTCCGATGTGCAGGAGTTTGATGTTAACGCGTTTACTTTCTCTCTGGAAGGGGTTACCTTCTCTCCGGAAGGGGTCACTTTCTCAGTGTCCAGACGTACCAAGTCAGACTTGTCAGCTATTTCCTATCCATATTTCCGTGACTCACCTAAGCTTTGCGTGGTTTCTGCACTATCTCGCTATGTGGCGGTTACTGCCCCTCTCTTTCCTTTCGTGTTCCAGTCAACTCCTGGTTTTGTTTGTCCAGTCTCACAAACCAGTCTCTTCTACTATCTTAACACGCTTGATCAGATGGCTGTTATCCTTGGTAGGTGTAGATTAGAGCTCACTCAGTGAGGGGTGCATTGGGTGCCCTTAATGGCAGGCGCTTTTCTTCACAATATTTTGCTGCAGTTTTATTTCAGACCGACTAAGCCTGAATCTTTTGCTTTGCTGGTGAGAGTTAAAACAGCAAATATGAAGCCTCCTGTCATGAGATAAAATTGTAGGTTATGCTAGCTCTAGTGTACCTATAATTTTAATTTTATTAATGACAAGAGGCAAAAATTTCCCTCCCAGTTCATCGCTATCCTTGTTGTTTTCAGAGGTTATTCATGTATATCAGGTATGTATACAGCTCTGTCTGTTTTCTTATTGTTGCTTGTAATTCTTTGCCTACATAGGGTTGGGATCTCTGTATTGTATTGATGCTGAATATTGCACTGGGAGATTGCATGTTTTCCCCAGTGCACTGGGAGATTGCATATTTTTCAGAGTACATTGTCTAACACATTCTTTCGATTATGTTTATCTCGTTTCAGTTTAAAGTTTGCCTATGGTGCCATGTTTAAAGATCACTTTTGCAGGATTGGATTGTCTGGATCCATCCTTGCTTGTTGCTACCGTTACACTTTCTCTGTTTTCTCTTTGTTTAGTTGCAGCTTGAATGAGGAAGTGCTAAGAGGGGAGTTTTATTGTATCTGATTTTTTTCTGATTGGTTGAATTTTTCTATGTTAAAGGGACACAGTAGCCACCCAGATCACTTCATCTAATTGAGGTGGTCTGGGTGCATTGTCCCATGTCCCTTAACCCTACAGTGGTAATTATTGCAGTTTCTGAGAGACTGCAATAATTACCTCTGAGGATTAACTCCTCCTCTAGTGGACTTCTGGAATCAAAACGGACCTTTGGTCTGTTATCTGATGCTGGACGCCCTTACGCTTTGTATGAGGACCTCCAGCATCAGATTTTTCTCCATAGGAAAGCATTGAATAATGCTTTCCTATGAAGAAATCCTAATGTGAGCGCAGCCATTACCACGCATGTGCATTAGGTCTCCCCCACCAGGAGCGGGGAATAGCTGAATTCAGGTAAGTGTCTGAAGAGGTTTTAACCCCTTCAGCACCATTGGAGAGGGGCGCGAGGGAGGGGGGCACTGCAGGAGCCTATAGTGTCAGGAAAACAGGTTTGTTTTCCTGGCACTATAAAATCCCTTTAATGTGATGCTGTGGAGTTTTAGTAAAGAGAAATTTAAGGAAATATTCGCCTCCTGTCATTAATAAAATTAAGATTATAGGTGCACTAAAGCTAGCATAATTTATAATTTAAGGCCAAAATAACTGAACTGGATATCTGACATGGAGTAACTTCAAATTCAGTTTGAGTTCACTTGAATTCCTGACAATTCTCACTTTAGTGAATAAAGTTGGATTCTATGGACTGAATAAGTTGCATGCAGTGTCAAAAGCCAGCTTGACTAAGCAACAAAGTATAAAAAGATAAGTAATTAATGAGTAATGTAGTTCCCTCTATCTTCTTGAAATGAGTTAAAGATTTGATTCAAAAATCAAAAAGATTAGCCGCCCATCAAAACCAGTGTTGGTTCTAAACCAATATAATACAATGAGGGACAAGACAATACAACACAACGAAAAAATAAAACAAAAAACATTGATTCTGAGGTGGGGGAACATCATAATATTTTTTAGCTGTAGTACAGAAACCTTATTATGTCTTCCTTCTTGACAGCTAGTATCATAATAACGTGCAGTCAGCAAAAACATTTTCTTGCAGCGGTTATCACAAATGTATTGCCCTAACTTAAGAGATAACATAACAGTCTGAATACTGTATTTGAATATAATGTGTAGAGTTCATCACTAATAAGGAAGAAGAGAAGAAGAGATTCAAAATTGCCAACTCCCAGTCCCACAAAACCCTCTACGAGTATATTGAAATGCATACTTCCATTTTAAGAAAATAAGACAAAGTTTAATTTTATTTGGCATAGAGTTCATGTAAATAGTACTAATGGGATAGTTACATCTGAAGTGTTTATTGGTGTTGATTTATATCTGTGTGAAGTTTATTTGAAGAGACATTACAAACATAATTGTATGTAGTTCTTACACATTATCTTAGTATATCATGTGTGGTGAAGTCTTGTTTTATAAGGTTTTAGTTGCTTTCTTTTAGGAAAGTGCTGTACAGTTATAAATTATAAAAATTAATTCTTCCACGTAGCTATGACTTCCATAGAATGGATCGCGGACTGTCACCATATAAGAAGTTAACTCAAAACAGAATAATTCATAATAATGTGTCATGAATTAGTCCGGATTCTGAATCTTTTAGTAATCTGTTGTAAGAGCATTGTGAATATACATAATGCAAAATGAATGTGGTAAAAACACAATTAAACAAATATAGTGTCAAAATTAAACAATTAACCCCTTAACCCCTTAAGGACCAAACTTCTGGAATAAAAGGGAATCATGACATGTCACGCATGTCATGTGTCCTTAAGGGGTTAAGGATGGAGTCAATTGTACTGATCCAGTTCTGATCCAAACAAAACTTGAACAAAACCTAGAATTCGAGTATATGTTTGTTTAAGCATAATACACCCTTATTATACATCAATTTATTCAGGAGAAACTGCACTTTCATTTAACATCAAATATTTATATACAGTTGTGCTCAAAAGTTTGCATACTCTTAGAGAATTGGTAATATAGGTACCATGGTTAAAGAAAAGATGAGTGAGAAGGCAAAACACATTTCTTTTATTTCTTATGGGATTCATATTCAACTAATTCACAGATGCTAAATGTCCCCTTGGAAGATAAATTGTCTCAGGGATAGGATCTGTATCAGCCAAAATATGCAAATGTATGGCTACAAGATATAGTCAAATTCATTCCTTGGTATTTAAAAGACACCACAGATGTAATAAAAATCAATAAAAATACAAAATGGGGGGGGGCTGGGCCTGACTGCCGACCGAGACAGACGCACACAACTAGAGCTCCTCAAAAGGCACCTAATATAGCTATTCGAGTACTAAACTTGTTTTTTTCTGTGACAAACCTACCAGCCTTGAGCCTTTATTAGTGACCTCTTGAATCTTACCAGGCCTGGAAAGAAAAACTCCAAGTGGCTCGCACTGTAAGCCTCGGAGGCCTAAGACTGCACCTGAGCCGGAGGAGACAGCCGTTCATTCGACTCCCAACACTCGGTTTGTTTTAAGGCCCTGTTCCCCCACCCCCCATCCCCCCCACCGGACCGGTGGGGGATATTCCGGTCCCCACTTGAACCTGAACCTAGCTGTGAAGCTGTGTGCAGTTGTATAATCAACGGAGACAACACTCAAAGCCTGTGTTCCAAGATGGCCCACCACGAGGAGAGGATTTAGTGGGCCTTCAAGCATTTCTGGGCAAAATTCTGGGCCAGCATGGGCCAAAAGGTAAAGAGACCGTCCTCAGCATACAACTCTTGGGCAGGTTTCCGGGTGGGGGTCTGCCCCCGTCACCAATGCCACAACAATGACGGCGGGAAAACATGGAAAGTCGCAGAAGGTAGTCGCCTTAATCCAAACTGGAGCTGATCCCCAGACGAGGTCCACACAACCAGCAGCCACATATTCAGCATATAAATATGCAATATCCTGATGGCTACCGCGACCACACTCGGTGCAAGAAAAAACCTGGACTCATTTTAAGCATAAAAATAATTCTGCATCCTCACATTGCCGGAGTGTCGAGAGTGCAGAGGAGAAAATGGAGGCAGCAGCAAGCACACCGACTGATGCAGCGCCACTCCGCAATCTGCCACCACCTACCTGGGCCAAAGTCCAAATGGGGATGACTCCCCAATCACAGCTCACACTCTCAGGCATCGTGCTCCCAGCATAGAAGCCAGTAGTCTGCAAGAAGTGCCAGAGATTGCGTCCAGATCATTAACAGATATCGGACACATGAGGAACCAGTGCAGGACTATACCTGGACTCAGGGACTGTGGGGTAGCTCTGGGGAGATGCAGTTCCCTAATTTGTCACTGGAAAGGCTGCATTTGTTAATGGGCATAGGCTGACCATCCGTCTCGATATAAAGCTCAGTCCCCCTCTCTTTATAGGCCTCAAGGCCCAAGTGGAGTAGTGTTGTATATTCCTGTTCCTTAGCTTACCCTCCTCCGACTTACATTACAGGGCATCTGCTTGCTCAGTTTATCTTTGCTTTCCTTCCATGAAAACACCAGCGGTACATTACAATGCTTATTATATCTTAGTTACAAATGACTACTTAATCAGTATACTCTCATGCATACATACCTTGTTTACCTTTCATTTTTTACATGCCCACTTGTGCATACTTAGCCTGTTGCAGTAGTATTATTACACTAAAATGAGGATACATCGTTTAAGAGCTCACTCTCTGCTGATTTATCACAATGATATATTCATGTTTCACAGTTTGTGTCTTACTGTTTGTGTACATTCCTGAGTTGACTCCTATACATATGCCTGTATTGTACCTTAACCCCTTAACGGCGTTCTATGCCGTCCCACATTTAAAGGGCTTTAAAGCCGTTGCGGCGGCATAGAACGCCGTAACGGCTTAAGCCCCCAGGAGCCACCAACTACTCACCTCTGCCGCGATCCTCTTCTAGAGGGCTGCCTGACAGCCCAGGCAGCCCTCCCCTGGCCAATGAGGCCCCCGGGGGCCATGTGATCGCTCTCATAGAGCGATCACATGGCCCCCTATAGCTGGCTGTGGATCTGCCAGCAGGGGTACTGTCTGAAATGTCAGACAGTCCCCCTGCTGGTGGGAAGTAATAATAAAAAAAAATATTAAACATGTTTAAAATGAATTAAAAGTATTTTTATATATATATAATATATATACATTATATATATGTAACGTCATACGTAATGTATTTTAATACACTTAGAATGACGTTACATATATATAATATGTATATATATTATATATAATAGATATATACACATATTACATATATATATATATATATATATATATATATATATACATATAATTACAATACTAAATAAATAAAATATTGAAACAAAATATAATATAAATTATATATTCATATGTAATTTCATTCTAACTGTATTTTTTTATTAATATATATATATATATATATATATATTTATATATATATATATATATATATATATTGGTAACAAAATACACTTAGAATGACATTCTATATATATCTATCTATATATAAAATACAAATAACCGCAAATATATACAGTTGCAAGAAAAAGTATGTGAACCCTTTGGAATGATATTGATTTCTGCACAAATTGATCATAAAATGTGATCTGATCATCATCTAAGTCACAACAATAGACAATCACAGTCTGCTTAAACTAAAAACACACTAAGAACGAAATGTTGCCATGTTTTTATTGAACACACCATGTAAACATTCACAGTGCAGGTGGAAAAAGTATGTGAACCCCTAGACTAATGATATCTCCAAGAGCTAACTGGAGTGAGATGTCAGCCAACTGGAGTCCAATCAATGAGATGAGAGTGGAGGTGTTGGTTACAGCTGCCCTGCCCTATAAAAAACACACACCAGTTCTGAGTTTGCTTTTCACAAGAAGCATTGCCTGATGTGAATGATGCCTCGCACAAGAGAGCTCTCAGAAGACCTACGATTAAGAATTGTTGACTTGCATAAAGCTGGAAAGGGTTATAAAAGTATCTCCAAAAGCCTTGCTGTTCATCAGTGCACGGTAAGACAAATTGTCTATAAATGGAGAAAGTTCAGCACTGCTGCTACTCTCCCTAGGAGTGGCCGTCCTGTAAAGATGACTGCAAGAGCACAGCGCAGACTGCTCAATGAGGTGAAGAAGAATCCTAGAATGTCAGCTAAAGAGTTACAAAAGTCACTGGCAAATGCTAACATCCCTGTTAGCGAATCTACAATACGTAAAACACTAAACAAGAATGGATTTTATGGGAGGATACCAGAGAGGGAGCCACTGCTGTCCAAACAAAACATTGCTGCACGTTTACAGTTTGCACAAGAGCACCTGGATGTTCCAAATCAGTACTGGCAAAATATTCTGTGGAGAGATGAAACCAAAGTTGAGTCGTTTGGAAGAAACACACAACACTATGTGTGGCGAAAAAAAGGCACAGCACACCAACATCAAAACCTCATCCTAACTGTGAAGTATGGTGGTGGGGGCATCATGGTTTGGGGCTGCTTTGCTGCGTCAGGGCCTGGACGGATTGCTATCATCGAAGGAAAAATGAATTCCCAAGTTTATCAAGACATTTTGCAGGAGAACTTAAGGCCATCTGTCTACCAGCTGAAGCTCAACAGAAGATAGGTGTTGCAACAGGACAATGACCCAAAGCGTAGAAGTAAATCAACAACAGAATGGCTTAAACAGAAGAAAATACGCCTTCTGAAGTGGCCCAGTCAGAGTCCTGACCTCAACCCGATTGAGATGCTGTGGCATGACCTCAAGAAAGTGATTCACACCAGACATCCAAGAATATTGCTGAACTGAAACAGTTCTGTAAAGAGGAATGGTCAAGAATTACTCCTGACCGTTGTGCATGTCTGATCTGCAACTACAGGAAATGTTTGGTTGAAGTTATTGCTGCCAAAGGAGGTTCAATCAGTTATTAAATCCAAAGGTTCACATACTTTTTCCACCTGCACTGTGAATGTTTACATGGTGTGTTCAATAAAAACATGGCAACATTTCATTCTTTGTGTGTCATTAGTAGTGATGTCGCGAACATGAAATTTTCGGTTCGCGAATGGCGAACGCGAATTTCGGCAAATGTTCGCGAACCCGCGAACCGGGCGAACCGCCATAGACTTCAATAGGCAGGCGAATTTTAAAACCCACAAGTTGTTTCAAGGGGACTAACACCTGGACTGTGGCATGCAAACTCCGATCCGCGGCTGCATCTTGCAGCAGCTTAGTAGATAACTCCCTAATTCCCACGGTATTAGGGGGTTATCTACTAAAAGGCTGAAAGACCTAAATTGGTCTTTCAGCCACATTTACTAATACTAAGTAAAGATTACTTAGTATTAGTAAATTCTGCCCCTACTCGCTATGCAGCGAGTAGGGGCATGTCTAGTAAGCAGTGAGCAGCCAGTGGCAGCTCACTGTAAAAAAAAACAAAAAAAACAAAAAACCTATTGCCCCCACCCCTGTGCGAAGGGTGGGGGCCATACATTACAATGGGGGGGAGGACCTACTGTCCTCCCCCCGGCCTCCACCCCTGGGCGGCGGGTGGGGGCTATAAAGATAATGAGGGGGGGGACCTACTGTCCTCCCCCTGGCTCCCACCCCTAGGCGGCAGGTGGGGGCCATAAAGATAAGGAGGGGGGGACCTACTGTCCTCCACCCCCACCCCCACCCCTGCGCGGTGGGTGGGGGCCATAAAAATAATGAGGGGGGGACCTACTGTCCTCCCCCCCCCGGCCCCCACCCCTGCGCGGTGGGTGGGGGCAAATAAATCACAATGGGGGGACCTAAAGTCCTCCCCCCTGGCCCCCACCCCTGAGCGGCAGGTGGGGGCCCTAAATACTAAAAAGGGGGGGGACCTAATGTCTCCCATTCCACCCCTGGCGGTGGGGGCCCTAAATACTAAAGGGGGGGACCTAATGTCTCCCTGGCTACTGGCTGGTGGGGCTAAATACTAAAAGGTGGGGGACCTAATTCACCCCCAGTAGCCTGATTTATTGCCCCCACCGCCGCTCAGGGTGGGGCCGGGGGAGGGACATTAGGTTTACTTTTTATTTAGAACCCCACCCCTGGTAGGGGCACAGGCATTGGTGCCCCTGCCCCCAATGGGGCCCCCACCCGCCGCTCAGGGGTGAGGGGGGAAAAACCTTAGGTCCCCCCCATTGTGATTTATTTGCCCCCACCCACCGCTCAGGGGTGGGGGCCGGGGGGGAGGACATTAGGCCCCCCATTTTTAGTATTTAGGGCCCCCACCCGCCGCTCAGGGGTGGGGGCCAGGGGGAGGACCTTAGGTCCCCCCCTTCTTAGTATTTAGGGCCCCCACCCACCACTCAGGGGTGGGGGCCGGGGGGGGGACAGAAGTTCTCCCCCTATTGTTTTTTTTAGGGCTCCCACCCACTGCTCAGGGGTGGGGGCCGGGGGTAGGACAGTAGGTCCCCACCCCATATCATTGAGTAAACTTTGACAACCCCCACCCCCGAGCGGCGGGTGGGGGGGTTGTCAAAGTTTACTCAATGATATGGAATAGGGGGCAGACCGAACATCGCATATGTTCGCCCGCCATGGCGAATGCGAACAAGCGATGTTCGCCAGGAACTATTCGCCAGCGAACTGTTCGGGACATCTCTAGTTATTAGTTTAAGCAGACTGTGATTGTCTATTGTTGTGACTTAGATGATGATCAGATCACATTTTATGACCAATTTGTGCAGAAATCCATATCATTCCAAAGGGTTCACATACTTTTTCTTGCAACTGTATATATAGATAAATACATATAATTACATAAAAGATTACATTAGTATACACGTAGAATTTAAATACCTATAATGCATATATATTAAAATTCTACGTATATATTTAATTAATCTTTTAACATAATTATGTGATTTGATTAATTAAAATTTGATTGACATGCCTGACAACACAGGGAGAAAGTGCAGAGAATTTAATTCGCAAGCACTATATTTGACCCTCTAACTCTCCAAGACACCATAAAACCTGTACATAGGGGGTACTGTTTTACTCAGGAGACTTCGCTGAACTCAAATATTAGTGTTTCAAAATGATAAATTGTATTACAACGATGATATTTTAAGTAAAAGTGAAGTTTTTTGCATTTTTTACAAATGAACGGCACTTTTATGGACTATATTATTGTTGTAATATGTTTTACTGTTTTAAAACACTAATATTTGTGTTTAGTGAAGTCTTCCGAGAATAACAGTACCCACCATGTACAGGTTTTATGGTGTTTTGGAAAGTTAGAGAGTCACATATAAGGCTTGCATTTCATTTTTTTTGACATTGAAATTTGCCAGATTGGTTATGTTGCCTTTGAGACCATATGGTAGCCCAGGAATGAGAATTACCCCCATGATGGCATTTGCAAAAGTAGGCAACCCAAGGTATTGCAAATTGGGTATGTCCAGTTTTTTATAGTAGCCACTTAGTCACAAACACTGGCCAAATATTAGTTTTTTGCTTTTTTCACACAAAAACAAATATGAATGCTAACTTTGGCCAGTGTTTGTGACTAAGTGGCTAATAAAAAAGACCTTGGGTTGTCTACTTTTTCAAATGGTATGCCATTATGGGGGTAATTCTCATTCCTGGGCTACCACACTGACTCAAAGGTAACATTACTAATCTGGCAAATTTCAATTTGAAAATGGAACGTTCTATATTTGACCCTGTAACTTTCCAAAACACCATAAAACCTGTTAATGGGGGGTACTGTTGTACTCGTGAGACATCACTGATTACAAATATGTGCATTTTTTTGCAGTAAAACCTAACAGTATTATGACATTAACAGCTAAAATGTCAGACGGAAATACAAATTTATAAAACAAAAATTTTATTTTCTCACTTTTATAAAATTTTATTCATAATAAATTATGTTCCATATATGAATAGTTAATGATAAATTAAAGCCCTGTTTCTCCTGAACAAAATGATATATAATAAGTGTGGTTGCATATAATATGAAAGAGGTGAATTACTGTTAGACATATAGCGCAAATTCCAGTTTTTGTTTACGTTTTGTTCAGAACGTGCACTATTGACTCCGTCCTGAAGGGGTTAACCCCTGTGAGACAGGGAATCTGATGTTAGTAAGTGCTCAGATGAACTAGGTTTTTGTTTATAGGGATTTGTGTTACATTATTGTTTTTTTTTTGTCATTTTGCTGTTGTCTCAGTGGTGAAGTTCAACAATAAAGTGCCTGGAATTAAGTTACTATTAAAAGACTGTGCATGTTTGTTCCCAAAAGGACCGTGCTAACTGCAGACAAGGATCATACCCTGTATATATTTAATTTCTCTTTAATTATTTTGCACTTAGTTTACTGACTTTTAGAAAAGCTTTCTTCACATCCTTATTTCTTAGGCTGTATATAAGTGGATTAAGCATAGGTATTACCACTGTGTAGAAGACAGAGACCACTTTATCCTGATCGCTTAAAAAACTAGAGTTTGGACGCATGTACATATACAAGAGGGTTCCAAATAAAATGCCAATGGAAAGCAGGTGAGAAGAACATGTTGCAAAAGCTTTCTTTCTGCCTTGTATGGATTTGATTTGAAGTATAGTAGAGAAAACCTGCATGTAGGATATGACAACAAGTAGAACGAAAGTAAGCATATTTGTTCCAACAACAATAAAAATAACAAGTTGGGTGTTGGAAGTATCAGAACAAGATAGCTTTAGGACTGGTGGCCCATCACAGAAGAAATGGGCTATCCTATTTGATTTACAATAGATTAAGCTGAAAGTATTTTTAGTATGTATCAATGCACAGAGAAAACCATCTGCATGACATGCTAAAATCAGAAATATACAAAATTCTCGTCTCATTATAATGTGATAAAGTAAAGGCTTACATATAGCAGCATACCTATCATATGCCATTACTGCCAACAGCAGGCATTCAGTGGTGACACAATAAACATAGCAATATAACTGTACTGCACAAGCTACAAAGGAAATAGCTTTATCACTGGACAGCAAGTCAGACATTGTTCTTGGAATGATAACTGAAGAGTAACAAATGTCTATGAGGGACAGGTGCTTCAGGAAGAAGTACATTGGCGTATGCAGATTATGACTTTTCATTATCAGAAATATCATCCACCCATTGCCCATTACAGTAAATACATATAAAACCAAGAAGATATTGAAGAGAGCTTTCTCCATATTAGGGATATCTGAAAGGCCATCAAAGTAGAAAAGGTCAACAAAAGAGTCATTTTTCTCCATCATCTGGAACTTCTACAAAAGAATCCCCAAAAACAAAATCCAAGTTAATAGTGTATGACTCAAATACAGGCAAATCTAATCTACTCACTGAGTTCATTCTGTAGGATATACAAGCTTAGAGAATGCTCTAGAGGCAGTCCAAATTAAACACCAACCAAGTTATGTGTTAAATTCTCAACACAAATACATTTCAGGCGGGTTCAACAAATCAAATTTATTTTAATCTATGCCCGAATTAATTGATCCATCCAGGATGTGAATGTGACCAATAAGACTCCACAGGCAAATTCTGGATTGATCGATTTATTCAGTTGAAGATTACAAGGAATTGGATTTTTGGAGACAGAAATGCTTTGATTTAAAGGGACACTATAGTCACCAAAACAACTTTAGTTTAATTAGGCAGTTCTTGTATATTAATCATGCCCCTGAAGTCTCACTTAGTCTCACATTTAGAAATTAAATAATGTAACAGTGTTTATTACAGTATATTTATTAAAGTGTTTATTACAGTATGTGTAATTTCTGTTTGCGGAACATAAATGGATTGATTGTGATTACCTAAAAATCCAGGTAGTCAAAAAGCGTACAGCTTTTGTTTTGAAAGTTTCAGAGAAAAAAAATAGTTAGACAGACACACAAGGTTACTCACCAAACTGCAGTAAATATTTCTAAGCTAAAATAGTCAAACTTGGAAAAAAACTCTATTTTGTCTTAGTTTAGCTACTTTATCCAGAAGTTAGAAATGGTTAACTTTGAATATGTTGAATAATGTAATTGTAGAACTTTAACACAAGTTGAATTCACAACAAATTACCTGTAATTCTCACTGAAGTGAATAATCCTAAAAAATAATTCTCTCACTAAACACAGATCTGTAGTAAACTGAAATCCATATTACAAAAGCCAGGCTAAAATGACAAAGCTGTCATTGGAGCTATGTTTGAGAATTTTTTCTAAATCAGCACCTTTTTGTCTAAAGTTTGCAATTTAGCTTTTAGTTTTCAACAATTCACAGGGTTATTCATTAAAGGCCTTCACCTAATACCCTCAAGAGTGGGGGATGGGGAGACTATGTCCCTTTCCTGTTATTTCACAATAGCAATGTGGCGGTACTTACCTTACCCGGGGGCCTGCCGAGATCCTCTCTCCCCGCCGCGCGCAGCTCTCGAATGAAGGCGGGCATGGACCGCGAGATGCGGTCACGTGTCCCGTCCAGCTCTAAGAGCGTGCCGCGCGTCTCGGGCACGCTCTTAAAGGGGCAGTGGGAGCCAAAAAATACAATGGTCTCCCACTGGCCCCTGTTATCCCACATTCCCCAGACACTCAAGTTTAGGGTATTTATACTTACCTCTCCCTTAACTCCCTGCCCTATCGTGGTTTCTGTTTCAGTTCCCTTTAGCGCTTGTGTTGTTCAGTTGTGATTTTTGTGCTTGACCTTGGCTTTGTATCTGACTCCGTTTATCTCTCTATCCCTGTTTTGTCTTGTTTGCCGGCTCACTGACTACTGTGTACCAGACCTTGGCTAGTTTTTGTTCTCGCAGTCTCTCTGTTTCCTTGACCTCGGCTCGTTCTTGACTCTGTCTATTCTCTGCTAGACGGCGAGTCCGGCCATTCTAAGGTCCGGTAGTCGGATCTGCTCTATCTGTCGATTGTTGGACTAAATCTTGCGTGTAGGGGTAAACTACCGTGACAAGCAATAGCTGCCCACTCACATATCCTGCAGTTTCTACTTTCACAAATGACAGGCCTTTATGGAGAATCTGAACAACTAAACTGCTATAATGCCACCAAATGAGCTATAAGCTCATCAAATACTTCTATTAACATTTTAACTATCAAACCTAAATTGACCAGGTCTCTTAAACGGCACTTAAGCTTCACAGGAGAGTGACAAAGATATGTAAGGGGGCTATTGTTGTACTCAGCAGATGTAGCTGAACACAATATTGAGTTTTGTACAGTAGCACACATCAGATTTACATAATATGTTAAAAATCTGAAAAAAACACAATTTTACTACAATATTTAGCAGAGATGTGCAATTAAATAGCTATGTAAAAAGTGTCAAAATACTATTAAGTAAATAGCCTGTGATGTCTACTTTATGTATATTTATACTTTTGTGCTGCAATTTTGTTTTCTATGATGACTATGAAACTTAGAGGACAAACATTCTAAAATCGTTCCTTATGGAACTGTTATCTTACTCATTGTATTTTGTGACCTGTAACTACAAAAAATAAACAGAAATCTTAGATACATTTACGTAGCAAATACAGACGTACTCTGTAAATCAGGAAATATAAATTACCGTATATACTCGAGTATAAGCCGACCCGAATATAAGCGGAGGCCCCTAATTTTACCCCAAAAAACTTGGAGAACTTATTGACTCGAGTATAAGACTAGGGTGGGAAATGCAGCAGCTATTGGTAAATTTCTAAATAAAATTAGATCCTAAAAAAATTATATTAATTGAATATTTATTTACAGTGTGTGTATATGAATGCAGTGTGTGTATGAGTGCGCAGTGTGTGTGTATGAGTGCAGTGTGTGTATGAGTGCAGTGTGTGTGTATGAGTGCAGTGTGTGTATATGAATGCAGTGTGTGTATGAATACAGTGTGTGTATGAATGCAGTATGTGTATGTGTGCAGTATGTGTATGAGTGCAGTGTGTGTGTATGAGTGCAGTGTGTGTATGAGTGCAGTGTGTGTGTGTATGAGTGCAGTGTGTGTATGAGTGCAGTGTGTGTGTATGAGTGCAGTGTGTGTGTATGAGTGCAGTGTTTGTGTATGAATGCAGTGTGTGTGTGTGATGCAGTGTGTGTTTGTGTTGCAGAGCCTTGGTGGGGGGTGGGCATTTTTATAAAAAAAATAATAATATTATTTTAAATTTTTTTTGTTATATTATTCTTTTTTAAATTATTTTTTTATTATTATTTTATTATTATTTATATGTATATATTATTATTTTGTTATATTATTATTTTTTATTATTATTATTTTTATTATTATTTATATATTATACATTTATTTATTTTTCGTCCCCCCTCCCTGCTTGATACATGGCAGGGAGGGGGGCTCTCCTTCCCTGGTGGTCCAGTGGCATTGGCGGTTCAGTGGAGGGAGGAGGGGGGCTGGCAGAGCTGTTACTTACCTCTCCTGCAGCTCCTGCCAGCTCCCTCCTCCTCCGCGCTGGTCCGTGCAGCTCTTCTGTCAGCTCACACTGTAAGTCTTGCGAGAGCCGCACTATGACCCCCGCGGCTCTCGCGAGACTTACACTGGGAGCTGACCAAGGTGCTGCACGGACCGGCGCGGAGGAGCAGGGAGCTGACAGGAGCTGCAGGAGAGGTAAGTAACAGCTCTGCCAGCCCCCAGTCTGTATTATGGCAATGTAAATTACCATAATACAGACAGTGACTCAAGTATAAGCCGAGTTGGGGTTTTTCAGCACAAAAAATGTGCTGAAAAACTCGGCTTATACTCTAGTATATACGGTACTTTTCTTAAGTTGTGCTAATTATGTACACAGTATTATCTGTGAAAATGTGGGGTTTTTGCATTTTTTTATAATACGTGACAATTTATGTGTATATGACACATCAAGTAAAGCCTACAACGCCCATTAAAATGGTATATAATATGTGGGTGAAATAAATGAGAAATCTGGAAACTGCACATGCAAAAAGTTCTTGTGTCCTTAAATTGGCTCTGACACCTCAAACTTACCTTGCTCATATTTTTCCTCTTCTCTTCCTCTTTCAGAATCTCTTCTTCTTTTCTTAATTTCAGATCTTTAAAACACAAGTCAAAATAGGGATTACTTTGTCTTATGTATTTTTTCAACACTTGACAATCTTGTCAAGTGTTGGAAAAACACAAAATTGTTTTCAGTCTGTCTGTCTATCTATCTATCGTAATGTGCCACCCCATAACACCAATGCATGATCTATATTTTAGTGGCAATGTAACACATGACCATGAAAAAAGAATGAACATAAATTAAATGTTTGTCAGTCTCCATCACATAATTTGCTATATGTGGGTGCCAGATTAGAGTCCTCAGCAAACCAAAAACCAAAACAAAGCAATGTGTCATAGTTTTTAAAAGTTATCAAATTAAAAAATACATATTTTTCAGAAAGATTAATTTTATCCATGATAAACTGGTTAAGTATTAAACATTTTATATTGCATTATTATTGTTTTATGTTTTTATATACAAATGCTTTTTCTTTCATACAAATATTGCCTAATTCATTGTTGTTAATGAAAACAGAGTTTCTGTCCAAGTGATTTAAGCCAATTTGGTTAATTCTGGAAATTTTTGTAATCCTGACTCTGCATCATGCTCATCTCATGTTAATGGGTATAGGGATATACTAAAGACACAATTCATATAAACTCTGGCTCTGTAAACTAAAAATGAATGTCAATGGATCAGAGTTATAATGGCTTATTATCCTAATAATTTTTAAAAGTCCTACACTATTAAGTAGGCTTAAAAGGTACTTACCAATTCAAGCTTGGGGAGTCTGTGGCACACTCATCAGGGCCAAATATAACAGATAATTAAGAAACCGCTGTGGAATATGTTGGTGTTATAAGTTATTATTAACAAATAAGATAAAAATGGATACACTATATATAAATATTAGCTATGGCAATTACATATTCTGAATTGAAACTGGGTGAATACTGGTGTATAATCAAGAGTGGTGGATATTCACTTTGACAGCTACTAACATCCATAGAGCAAGTCCTTATGTTTCTGCTGTTGCAACCAGTGTGTCAAAAGACAGTGAGCTAACAAGACTAGGAGAGTAGCTAAATTATAATCAGCAGGACTACAGCAAAGTGGCCATGTATGGACTAAAGCATTGTCATACAAAGATAATACACAAAAAGAAGTATAGGAGCATGATGTAATCATGGTGGGACTGCTATGAGAACATTAGTCAAATGTATCTGGATTTGGTATGTAATAAGTAAGCAGGCAGGATCAAGGGTGACCTTGGTTTACAAAGTATTTAAAATAATGACTTGGGATGCAAGAACACAGGGCTGATAAGGAATCCAAAACAACCCCCAAAATTTTGGCTCTATATATGAGATGATGCTTTATAGTTAACAACAAGATTGGTTCTAATTGTCTCCCTCCAGACTGTCTGCAAATAGCATGAGGGAAGAGAAAGCATAATGAAGCAGCTGAGCAACTGAATCTGTTAATTGAGTCACACAAGGCATGCCGTTAATTATTTCAGGAAAATTATGCCCATATGCCCTGATAATCATAATGATTAGCTGTCTAAAGTATTTTCTAGACAGATAGAACATGCTTACTGTCGTGGAAATTAGATATTAACATAATTTTAGCTAGTAAAATGCCTATTTACTCCATTTAGTTATACTCAGTATTATTCAATAAATTACTAAACTGATCACTAGATGTCACTCAGGAGTACCCCACCCATCCACCAAACACTCTCATTTTTAAGATGGCGCTGGAATCCGTGGAGAACTTTATGACGACAGTACTGACATAAGATGGCACACCCAGTAGGACGTGCTTTGAATAAAACACTTAACACTTAACCAATTATTGATGTATTATTTCATGTTATCTCTGACAGTGCTTATGATGTAATTGTTCTTGATAAGGGACATGTCGTCCCCCCTGAATAAACATTCCAGAGTATTTCATCAACCGGGAAACATGTGTCTGGTGTGATTTACTTTGGAAAGCATGCATGCACCATAACCAATTTGGACAGGGGCAGATACACAAAAAAAATCAATTGATTGAATTGATTTTCACTTCACTTACCAAACAGCAGAAAGAACGAGTATACATTGGATTATTCAAAAAGTCATTATTTGACACACTCTCTATCTCAACATTAAAATATTATCACACCAGACATAATTTTCCTTTGATTATACTAATGAAAGTAGTGGGTTTCTACTTTGTGGGATTTAGCCTAGCTGGGGGATATATTTTATCCCTATGGTTTGGGTTATGCCCAATCCAATAATTTGGAGGTTGGGAATTTAGTTTTAGTTTGTGTTGTTGTAAATATCTTTTTTATTGTTATATATGTGGGGCGCCATGGCAGATCGGTGAGGGGTTCATAACGAAAGGATAGTAGTTAGGATAGTAACAAGTAAGGGGCTTAACTCTCTTCATAAGAGGTCCTTAGTCCAAGGTTTCTTAGCAAAAGAAAATGTGGATATAGCATTTTTTGCAGGAAACGCATTGGAAGCAATCTGGTAAGTTGGGGAGGTACATAGTTTCCCTTAGTATTTAATGCTTCAAACATGAATAAAAAACATAATGGTGTAGCAATAATGTTTTCCTGTTATCTGCAGGTAGAGATTTTAAGTCTGTTTGTAGACTCCTTGGATCGTTATCTGATATTGATATTCAGGATAGATCAGGTGTTATAACTTTAGTTAACATCTATCTCCCTAATATCCTTCCGGTTCCCCTCTTGAAAAAGATTCTTCTTAAGATAGAGAAGATTAAATTAGGTATATGCATCATCGTTGGTGATTTTAACTGTATCCTACATGCATCCTTGGATAAAAAAATTGTAGCAAAGGAAACTTTGGATTCAAGAGTCACCAAACAAGCAAATTAATTAAACATGGTTCTCTATGGATCTGATCTTTTTGATTTGTGGAGAGTAATGCATCATCAGAGCAAGAATACACTAATTTGTCCCATATTTATCTCTCTTTTTCCAGAATAGACATGTTCTGTGGGGTCAGCTAGCTCTAGAGAAATTGGGAAAGTGGTATATAAAAATCAACACATGATATGACCATAGCATTGGCGTCTGGGGATGAGAGATGACCACGGGAGAAGACCAAGAAACACCTGGAAAATTTTTTGTATAAAAGATATTTCTTGTTAAAAGAAAAAGATCTTGATGACCCTATTTCTAATTGGTTTAAAAATGTATTTGAGGATAATAACCCCAAGGATATTTCTTGGACCAATAACTGGCATACTTTCAAATCAACCTTAGTTTTAATTTTAAAAAGCCCCTCATCACTAATATAAACGAACAAAGAGGCGTATCTCTGGCTGAATTATATATCCGATTTTATTAACTCTCAAAAGAGAATAAAAAAGAATCTTCACATATTAAACTAGCAGAATTAACTATGGTACAGGAAACAAAACAATGCTAAATTGAGGGAAAACATATCCACAGAAATTGATTTTGAATTATCAGATTACAAATAAAGAACGTTTAAAGGTAATTGACAAGTTGAAAAAACAAAGAGCTCTGGGCCCTGATGGCTTCACCAATTTGTTTAAAAAAAAAAAAATTGGTTCTTATTTTCCTTCCCACCTGGTCGCGATGTATGATGGTATAACGATTTAGCACTTATGGGGGCCTTTACGGAGAAACTCCTGAGGGCCATACTCAAACAAGATTAATGCCCCACAAAAATTTTAAATTATAGGCCTATTTCTCTTTTGAAAACTGACATTGTTTTCATCTGACAGATAAAGGAATGTGGTAGAATCAATAATACACCATGATGGGATTTATACCAGACAGAACTACTAACTCTAACTCTAGAAGAGTCCTGAATATTTTTGATCTGGCCAATAGGTGAGATCTTTGCATGCTGACCCTGTCGGTGGATCCAGAAAAGGCCTTCGACAGGGTCATCTGGGATTATCTAAGTGTGTCCTTGCTTAAATTTGAAGTGGATGTCTGGATTCAGAAGACAATAATTTCCCTGTACAAGGCCCCTACTGCAATAGTAGTCAAACAAAATTTATGCTCAGTCTGGTTATCATTATTAAATATGACCAGACAAGGTTGTCCTCTCTCTACCTCTCTATTATATATAATTTCACTAGAATCTTTTGCGGCCAGGATCAGAGAAAATAAAAACATCAAAGGACTTCCCACCCACTCTCAATAACTAAATTTCCCCTTGTTTGCAAATGATATCTTAAAGGGACACTATAGTCACCCAGACCACTTCAGCTCAATGAAGTGGTCTGGGTGCAATTTCCCTCAGGTTTTAACCCTTCAGATGCAAACATAGCAATTGCAGAGAAACTGCTATGTTTACATTTGGGGTTAAGTCAGCCTCTAGTGCAGTGGTGTATCCTGGTTTTGTGCTGCCCTAGGACACTAAGACACTAGGGACACTGAGAGACATGGGAACACAGACACTGGGAGACTAGAGGACACTGAGAGACATGGGGATACTAGGGACACTGGCTGGGAGGCATGGAGACCCTTGGGGACACTGGGAGACATGGAGGCACTTGTGGACATTGTGGGGATATTTATGGGATAATAATAGTAAACAGTGAGAATTGCCCACTAATTCAATTCTCAGATCCCAAAGGTCGTTATCGTGTTAAATGAAAAGTATTTCATATAAATAAAATCACAATTTTGTTATAAAAATAGATTTTATTTTATAATAACAAATTAATTAACCAATAATATTATGTAACATGCGTGACAATAATCAATGAATATCCAGTATAGAATGGTATGCAATACAAAGGAATGGCTATACACGTTTCAATGGCTAAACAGCATTTTCTGTCAAGACTTACACGATTTATGACTATCTTTCACAGAGAGAAACCGAAGCTTTTCACAGCGAAGGGCCATAAAACCCTGGCTAACAGTTAGATCAACTGAATAACCCTTTCAATGCTGGCTAGATCTCCTAGGTAATTAAGATCTATTCTTATGTAATTTTAAATAAAATATCATTTAGACCAATTCATTAGTCATTTCCTGGAACCATCCAATAAGAGAATCTACCATGATTTTTACAAAAGCAGAATTTTAATTCGCCTAAAAAGATATCTTATCTTATATTAGAGCAAATCAATACACCTGGATAAAAACAACGGTATGCTAGCATGTGATACTATCACATTAATATATAATTATTCTTAATTCCACCTGCAGAAGGGAATGTTTATAACTATATATTCTTTAGTTAACTAAGATTTCTTAATATGGAAATCTGACCGTGATTTATCCAGTCATATATCATGCTATTAGTACATTTTTATTAATTTAATTAATTAAATGAAACCAGTATAATTACCAGCTGAGTAGATATTTCATCCGATTGGTAGTCTCAGGAACTTGTTTGGATGTCTCTCTGCATGGAGGTGTGTAGGAATTTCTGGGTGTCCTAGAGTGTCATTGCTCCCCACTGCTCACTTCTTTGCTTTCTTTGCATACCCTCGCATTCCTCGTCCTAACTTTTAAAGGGCCAGACTCTCTGTACGTCATCAGTTGATAACCCAATAGAAGCACTAGAGGTGTGCTTACCTAGGGATCGCAATTTAGGTATTTGGTCTATAGAGGGCAGTCTTGTCCCACTAAATATACCTATCCAGGAAAGAGTTCATTTTTCTTGGGGGCTATTTTGACGTCATTTTGCTTTATCTTTATCGTGGCCATAACTTACGTTTCCTTTCACTTCAAAGGGTTTTCTCTTAGTTTTGTCCAGACTTAGTGTCCGCAATTCCTGCTATAATTTCTGATATGGCAGATCATGAACTAAGTTTAACCTTTTCCGTACAATGGTACCTTATACATATAGAAAGTAAAATTGTATTATTTATTCTTCTCTGTCACCAATGTCTGGGTTTAGAATTGATCTATTCCATTAACATTTTAGACAGTCTGTCCAACCCCCGTTCTCCTTATCACTTGGTTTGTATATACTATGCATTCCTTTAGCTCTGGGAAAGTGGTTAGTTTTACAGATAGAAATCTTGTGTCTTTTGTTAACTTGGAAATAACAAAATTGAGTCTGCTCTGTTTAGAGTGACTCAGCATATACACTTTTAATTTCTATCATAGCACAAGATGTCTGCCGATATAAATACCCTGACATAACCCCCCTTTAGTGCATTTCGTAGCCAAAATTAATTTAGCTTATGAATAAACACTATAGAAGTTACCAGACATATTGTGCAATCACATCATTTCTAACATAGGCCCGTGCGTGGAATGAACATTTTTGTATATATTTGTACCTGCAATAGTTTTGAACGTTACACTTAGTACAATCAACCATAATATCATTATTATCATAGCACACCCAATAACAATCTTAACGTGGATGAACCAGTCAACACGAGCAATAAGGTCAGTATCTAGCTCAGAGTATTTAAATGTATCCACAGAAATGTTATCTTTTCTGATTGACATTTGGATAGTGTGGTTGGGCTCATGGTCCAGCAAGAACTTTAGATTAGGATCTAGAGGGATATCTAGATTCTGGAAGGGATCCACCATCTCAATAGCACTTTCGATGACGTCAGTGTACACTGGGTATAGCGTAACGTCACCGATGGTGATACGAGAGTCGTGGGGTACCTTGATCAGTGAGACAGGTGCTGGTAAGGCAATTACTTTATTAGTCACCTGGTCCCTGCGAAAAACACTTATGTTTTTAAGACACGTGCTTACCAACCATTTATCTTTTACTAAGATAGCATGTACTAACGCATTACTGTCGGTTTTTGACATAGTTACTTGACATGATTCAGAGCCATGTTTAAGGTACTCGATCCCACACAAAGCATTGGTAGAATCGTACACAAAAGGTTTTCCATCACATTGGAAATTATTGTCTTTGAATTTTTCACAGTCATTCAAAATGGGTATTGAATACCAATCTGGTACCCACGGTTGAAAAGCCAAAACATCTAAAGTTTGGACTTTTACGTGGATATTTTCCTTCCATGTACCGACATTGTAGATTGTTTTCATTTGAAAAATGTTTTTGGGAGTTACATATGGTATGGCCAATAAAAAGCAAATCTCCATACGTTCCGGATCAATTAAGAGAGGTATAGCGCTCCCCATCTCAAAGGCCAGATTTAATTGCATAGGCTCAATTGTTTCTCCATCCACATTGGCAAGCATCGCATGAACAATATCCTTGGATACAAAATACAGAGGTATGCGTCCCCCTGCCAATTTGATCATTCCAGTTTGCACTTTGGCAAGAAAAGCAAGTGTGTGGTACAATATTGGGTCATGCAGAAATAGAAGTTCACGCTTAAATAAGTCATGACTTTGGTGCAACTCAGTGGATTTGGCAATTAACTCCGAATGCAAATTTGTTGTAACAACTGTGTCTCCCACAATAGTTAACACGTCTTGGAGAAGTGTTCTTTGCTGGTTTATCACCTGATGAATATCGTTAATGTGTTGCTTTAGCGCATAGATTTCCATATCCAGATTTTGGACAGTAATAGAGTTGGCTGCAGACATTCCAGTTGCGACAACTGCACCGACAGTGGCACAAACTAATGCAACAATTATAGCGGTGAGGAACCTTTTGGGTCGGTTGCTCATCAGAATAGAACTGGATACAAATGGTTTCCAGGCTTGCTCCAAGATGTTTCGCACACGGTCCTGCGCTCTTTGGAGGTGCATCTGGTACCAAGTCTGTAACATAGGAAGCTGCATCGATGTTGTATGCCTTCTCGATGGAAATCTTGGGGTCCAAGCTGACGAACACATGTTGGGTCAGGATCCTCTTCTCCGTTAAGATGAACCCTGGTGTCTCTTGAATCAGGATGCCAGAGGATGGTCCCATCTCTGCGATCGGGTCGGTCCGTAGCTCTTGGCACAGGAGCAGTATGATCCAGTGTCACGGTTCTAGCCGCAGCAAACAGACGGCCAGACGTGGTCACCCATGGAGATCCCAACAAGGGACTTGAACCGGGGAACTTCACAGTCCTGGTCCTGCTTCCTTCCTCTGAGCCACAGCAGCTTTTGTATTCCACATGTCTTTCTGGTCCTGTTCATCCTGGCATGTCTATTACTCTGGGGGCTGTACCTTGACTTTGGATGTGCTTCACCTGACCCTGATCAGACATCAGCAGGGTATTTCAACTCCGCCTCGCCCTGTGATCAGGATCAAGTCTTTGATCCTGTTGTGTGCTTTGTACCAGTGTTCCTGTTGTTTGAACTGCTACTTGTTATTGACCCCGGCTTCTGACTACGTTTACTCTGACCTCTGGCATCCCTTGACTTCGGCTACTCCTCGTTGTTCCTGTCTTCTGGCATCCTTTGACCTCGGCTATCCTTTGACGATCCTGCTGTTTGAGTCCTTGCCGGTCCTGCGACTTGGTACTTCATCCTGCACAGCCCCCGTGCACAGACCCACAGGCCGGGTGAATTCTTACCTGACCACCTTGGCCTGTGGCTATCTGCAAGGGTGAGCAACATATCTGCGTTACAGACTCCCAACTCAGGTAAGACCCTGACATAAGACTTGATCAATATGGAGTCCGCAGAGATGTGCTCACCCCTGTCCCAACCAGTGTCCAGCCTGGCCCAGACTGTTTTGGAGTTGCAGCAAGAAATTTTATTTCTTAAAGGCGCAGTACGTCCAGCCCCGGAACCAGCTTATCTTGAACCGTTTGTGATCATGCCCGATCGTTTTGATGGTAGCCGCACATCCTTTCAGTCTTTCAAGATGGATTGTGAGGTGTTGTTTTCTTTAAAGCCTCGAACATATGCCACAGATTTCATCAAGGTTCGAGCGGCTATCAACCTGTTGTCTGGATGCATCAAAGTATGGGCTCACCAAATGTTGCAGACAAAGAGTCCTGTCCTTGTCAGCTGGGAATCCTTCAGTACCGCTATGGACTCACAATGCAAGATCACTGTGACCAAGCCAGCTCCACGTACCAAAAAATCTCAGATTCTTCGTAACCAAGAAACCCAGTACCACCACTACACCCCAGTGATGTCTCCTTTTGATCCTGTTCCTATGAAAACTCCTGAGGTATCCTGTGTTCCACTCAACCCTGAGGAGCCTATGCAATTAGGACTTGTTCACTGCAAAGTGACACCTGAGGAAAGAGACCGAAGGAGAAGCCATGGCCTATGTTACTACTGTGGAGAAAGTGGGCATTTCATCACACTTTGCCCTGTTCGTCCTCCTAGACCTCCAGCTCTCCGACTGGGTACTTCTTTCCTCCACCCTGTATACACTGCATGCCAGCCGTGTCCCCGTCCTGTGACACAAAAGGGTACCCAAACTACTACAGTCAATGTTACCAGTGTCCCTCAAGAACCTGCAACCAGTGCCCCTGTGGAATCTCCACTTCCTGCTCCAGAAACATCTAGACCTCTTCCTGATGACACTTCTGCTCAAGCAAGCACCATTACCACTTCCTGCCTTGCCAAAAAAGTTCTGCCACCTGACTGCACGTATGCCTCAAATGGCACAGTTGTATGCAAACAGGATCTAGAAATATTTGAAAAAGCATTGAAAGCTGCAAATACCTCTCCTGTGAGAACTACTAGAGCAAAGGCTACAGTAGGTGCTGTGTTCACCTCTAATCTGGAAGAAGGCCGTACGTATGGCATGGATGCCTATGGAAAAACATACCTCCTGCCAGATGATGTATTTGATCTCTCGGAGGAGGAAGGTAATGATGAGCTACTAAATCACACCCGGAGGGTGTTCTTGAAGGGGGGTACCGTCACGGTTCTAGCCGCAGCAAACAGACGGCCAGACGTGGTCACCCATGGAGATCCCAACAAGGGACTTGAACCGGGGAACTTCACAGTCCTGGTCCTGCTTCCTTCCTCTGAGCCACAGCAGCTTTTGTATTCCACATGTCTTTCTGGTCCTGTTCATCCTGGCATGTCTATTACTCTGGGGGCTGTACCTTGACTTTGGATCTGCTTCACCTGACCCTGATCAGACATCAGCAGGGTATTTAAACTCCGCCTCGCCCTGTGATCAGGATCAAGTCTTTGATCCTGTTGTGTGCTTTGTACCAGTGTTCCTGTTGTTTGAACTGCTACTTGTTATTGACCCCGGCTTCTGACTACGTTTACTCTGACCTCTGGCATCCTTTGACCTCGGCTATCCTTTGACGATCCTGCTGTTTGAGTCCTTGCCGGTCCTGCGACTTGGTACTTCATCCTGCACAGCCCCCGTGCACAGACCCACAGGCCGGGTGAATTCTTACCTGACCACCTTGGCCTGTGGCTATCTGCAAGGGTGAGCAACATATCTGCGCTACAGACTCCCAACTCAGGTAAGACCCTGACATCCAGAAACACGTCACATCCTTCTTGGACATCTTTCGACAGTCACGGATCAGGAACTCGTTTTTAGACTTATCTACTAATGATTCAAGGTTTGTTAAGCATATAAACTTATAACAGTGTGACATCACTTGGCCTAGGACAACACATTATTATGATTCATCAACATATGTATTCTCTCTAATTCTATTTTTATAATTTCATCCCTCACTACATTTATTACTGACTCTTCAGTAATTCGCCTATAGCAGCTAAACAAGCTAGTAACCTGCTTAGAAAATGTAGTTATTGGATGGCAAGGAAATGGTTAATGACATGAACGTACATGAGATCATGGCACATCACAACATTTCACATCATACTGTACCACGTGAATCAAGCATTCATCCAGGTTAGTCGTTCACCCTTCTTCATCCGAATCCGCACCTATAATCCTTAATTGAGATTTAGGATGACAAGCAAGCAACTGGTTAATGTGAACCCACTTTTCAATAAAATCACCATCCTTAGGAATTTTTATCTTGTACGCTACTGGGGAAATTTTGTCAATGATGACATATGGCCCTTTCCAAGAAGGTAAAAGTTTCTTTTCCTTGACTTGATTTCGCGCAAAGTTATACAGATAGACTTAATCTGTGATCTCATATTCCTTTTTCGTGGTTTTTAGATCGTAATAGGTCTTAACCCCTGTCGCTGCTTTTTCTAAATTCTTTTGGGCAAAAGCAAACGCATGCTGTAAATGCTTGCGCAAATCTTCGATATACTGATGCGTAGTGGCAGCATTGATCAAGTTATGATCCGAAGTACGATATAGTAAATGCTGTGGTAAAACCATTCTTCCTGTCATCAATTCAAAAGGTGACAATTTGGTAGCAGTGCTAGGTGTAGCTCTAATCGCCATTAAAACTAGGGGCAATTTAATGTCCCAGTCTTTACCAGACTCCTTAACATATTTCTTCAGAATATTAACGATAGACTGGTTATATCGCTCTACCCCCCCGCTAGACGCAGCGCGGTATGCAATATGTAGCTTTCGTTTAACACCTAGAATGTTCCACATCTTAGCCATTACTTCGCTGGTAAAATGACTACCTCTGTCTGACTCAATTCTTTGAGGCAGACCGAACCTGGAAAAGACATGGTTAATCAACAAAGTGGTGCACACGGTACTCGTGTTCTCTTTACAAGGCAAACATTCTATCCACTTTGTGTACATACATGTAACGGTTAACATGGATTTGTTACCTCTTGAAGATCTTGTTACAGGACCTATAAAGTCAATTTGAATATCAGACCATGGTAATGACACCCCCCTCTTCTGAAGTGGTGCACGATGGGTTGGACCATGGGGTTGATATTGCGGACAAATCAAGCATCCCTGACAGTATGTCTTAACATCCCTTAACATGTGTGGCCAATATGCATAATCACGCAATATCTCATATGTGATCTTATCACCACGATGCCCAGATGTAGGTGCATCATGTGCGTGTTGGAGCATTAACCCTCTGTATACAGTTGGGACTACCCATTGTTGTATACCATGTTTAGAAGTTCTGACCAGCAACCCATCCATGATACTAAATTGGACTTTATATCTCATCAAGATTCGTAAATCTTCATTATCTTTGCAATCCTCATCTGTGATGGGATTGGCAGTAAGGTCTTCTATATGTCTATAGAATATGCCTATGACGGGATCGTTCTTTTGACTGGTAATTAGGTCCTCACTAGGAGCTTCTTGATTCCATTGCACGACGTTTAAGTTGGCATTATCTCTAGCCTGTCGTCTAGTTATGGCTTCAACATGAATTTAATCCATAAGATCATCAATGTTTAGGGTTTCACCATTGATGGCAGCTTGTTTTGCCAGTGAATCAGGCTAAGTCATTACCATCCTTGTCAATACCTTCTATTTTAGAATGGCCTTTGGTTTTCTTCCAATATATGGTTAAACCATTTTCCTTAACCAGTTCATCAATTTTACAAAACAATTTCCCATGTTTAACAGGTTTGTTATTGCTTTTCAGCATTTGGTTACGTTTCCAGCTAGGCAGATATTCGACGAAACTGTTGCGAACATAGTTGGAATCAGTTATAATAACAAATTATTTGATACCATATTCTATTGCCATTTGAATGGTCTTATATACTGCACAGAGTTCGGCTATCTGACTGCTTTTGGGACCAATATTGTATCCTATAGATACATTGGGATAATCACCTATCCAGGCGATTCCGATACCTGCAACTAACTTCCGTTCAGCACCAACGACGTGGTGATATGAACAACCATCAATGTATACCCACGGTAGTGGTCGACAGTATTCCTCGTCATAAACTTTATAAGGGGATAGCAATTGCTCTTCTAGGAAGTCATCTCCGGTGTCATTATCATCCAGAGATGGAGCAGTACAGTCATGTAATTCTGCCAAACCTTGGGCAACTGGGCTTCTCTTATTATGTTTATAACGGACTTCTAACGGCCATCCCTGTAAGGATAGAGTCCATGCAGTAATCCGACTGTTAGAGAGATTACCGTCTCTAATTCTTTCACTCTGCAGATATTGTAGAGGTTGGTGAGCCGTTTCTACAATTATTTTCTCACCTTGGATATAGCTACGAAAATTTTGTAGTGCCCAGATGGTCGACAATAACGCCTTCTCACACGTGTTGAATTTAACTTCAACAGGCGACAAAGTCTTGCTAGCATATGCAATAACTTTGTTTAAACTGTCCTGCTTCTGGTAAAGAACAGCACTTATGCTTAAATCTGTATATCCTGTCTCCAGATAGAAGGGTTTACCCCCCTCTGGGTATGCTAAACAGGGTGCCTGAGTGAGCTTCCTCCTCAGTTCACTTACCGCTTAGACTAAGGCTCCCCCCAGTTCCAGGTAGTTTCCTTTTTAAGCAGGTGTAAGAGTGGTTTAGTTATTTCTGCATAGTTATCTATAAACTTACGGGAGTAATTAGTCATACCAACGAACGATCTTAATTCCCTGATGTTTGAAGGTGTTTTAGCCTTTATTACAGCTTCAATCTTCTTCCTCTGGGGATTTAATCCTTCAGAAGTTACCTCATGTCCGAGGAAATTGACATGGGTGCAACACCATTGTGCCTTTTGTAAAGACAGTTTTATCCCTGCATCTCTTAACTGAGTGAGAACATGTCTAATCTCTAAGATATGCTTATCAAAGGAAGTGCTTTTCAGTAAGACATCGTCGACATATGATAGCGTTCCTCTCTCGAGTGCGTCAGGCATAGCTTTATGCATGAACACAGCGAATTCATGACCAGAGTTTATATAACCGAAAGGCATACGGGTCCAGGTATACTGCTGCTTTCCAAATGTGAAGGCCAATTTGTATTGGTCTTCATTATGGACTGGTACAGTCCAATATCCCTGCACACAGTCAATGGCAGTGAATATTTTGGATCCCTGCATTTGTACCAAACATTGGTCTATGTATGGCGTTGGCCAAACTGACATATAGACGCGTTTATTTAGCTGTCGTAAGTCAGCGCATAAACGCCATTGTCCATTAGGTTTCAGAATCCCCAAGATCGGATTATTATACGAACTGTGCACCGGACGTATAATGCCCCTTTCCTTTAAATTCTGAATCATGTCTTGTAGACCATCATATGACGCTAATGGGAGTCTATATTGTTTGATAAATACAGGTGGTAAATTTGGATCAGTTTGTATTCTGGCTACTTGGAGGTTAGTTAACCCACAGTCGTAGGAATCTTTGGCAAAAATATCTTGGAATTCCAAAAGGATTTCCTTTAGCTGCTGTCGCTCAGCATCGTTGGAGCAACCGTCAGCTAAAGATATTTGCTCTTCTAGCCTTTCCTGAAATCCTGGAAAGATTTCAGGCTGGCCTATCTCATAAGCTTCTTCAAGCCTAGAAGTTAGGTCAGTTCGGTGTTGACTTACCTTTTCTCTTTGGTCGAGATACTCTTGTGATTCCTGCTCATTGAGCAGATGATCGAAGGTGATAGATGCTTCTTCGATTTTACACGAGCCTTCTTCATCGTTGAAGGGATATACAGATAGTATAGTGAATAATCCTTCTGGGGAGGAATGGAATATTTGATCGACAATTTCGTCCTCAGTTAAGTATTCTTCAGGGATGAGGCCTATAATTTGGTTTTGGAAACCAAATGTATAGTACTCAGCATCCAATGCTAGACCTAATAATGTTCCTTTTGGTAAAGTAACACTATTGGGTGTACCATTGTTGACCATGATATAGGTGGTATTCTTACCAATACTTACCATTGGTGTATGTGTTACCACCATTCCTAATTGTTGTATTCTGTTGGATAAACAGATTAGGGCATCAGAGTTTTCCAATCTCTGACCCTCCTTGACCTGTAGGGGTAAAAGAAAGTTACTTGTCCCTTGGGGAATGGTTATGTCATCAGGAACTTGGATACTTACCGCATATGGGAGTATTTGTCCTGATTTCAGGGCGTTTTCCTCGTGTAGGTATCCACAAGGATTACCTTTTAACCTTGTCCACAAATTGGAATTAATCAGGTCAAGGTGTATGGCAAAGCGATGTATGACATCATTGCCAACGTAAACCTGATAGCGAGGTTCGTCTATCACTAAGAATAAATGTTTAACTGTCTTATTTCCGATGGAAATAGATAGTAAACATTTTGCTATCACATTGTGACTCTCTGATTCGCCATCCAGATTCTGGATCCACCTGTCATGTGGGGAAGCGTACCTGATCATTTTAGGATTAGCGATCTGCTTTAACAGACTTCTGCTAATATAGCTGTTCTCACTCTGTAAGTCCAGCTTTGCATTCCTACTCCTTCCTAAGTCATTAATTTGCATAGGAAAGAATAAGTTGTTATTAACCCTTTCAATTCTGGCAAGGAATTGAGCATGACCTGCCAGATCTACAGATTCAACATAGTCCCTGTGGAGTGAAATGGTTAAAACATCACCTTCCAGAGAGACATTCTGGATCCTCTCTGGAGCAATTCTTACAGAATGCTCATCTACAGGTGCGATTGCATCATTCACCTGCAGGCAGGGCTCGAGTCCTGCAGGAACGCATGGGAACGGCGTTCTTGCACTTTTTACACAGCAGGAACGCCGTTCCCATTACCTGTCCTGCAGGACCGGCCCTGCTACCTGCACAGAGGGGCCAGCACACGCTGTGTTCCCTCTCCAGCTATAACTCTCGCGAGACCCGCAGCTGTTACCATGGCAACGCTCTGCACAGGCGAGTCTCACGAGAGTTAGAGCTGGAGAGGGAACACAGCGTGTGATGGCTCCTGTGTGCAGCGGCTGGCTCCCTCCACCGGACCACCAGGCGATCTCCCCTCCCTGACACGGTAAGGGGAGGGGAATAAAAGAAAAATTATACATAAAGTAAAAAAATGCTTCACCGGCACTCACTCACACACCCATCATCCAGCACTCACACCCATCATCCAGCACTCACACCCATCATCAACACACACACACACACACACACACACACATCATCCAGCACACACACACACACACACACACACACACACACACACATCATCGCCTCACACACACACCCATCATCCAGCACACACACACCCATCATCCAGCGCACACACACCCATCATCCAGCGCACACACACCCATCATCCAGCGCACACACACCCATCATCCAGCACTCACACACACATCATCCAGCACTCACACACATCATCCAGCACTCACTCACACACACACCCATCATCCAGCACACACACACACACCCATCATCCAGCACTCACTCACACACACCCATCACCCAGCACTCACTCACACACACATCATCCAGCACTCACTCACACACCCATCATCCAGCACTCTCACACACCCATCATCCAGCACTCACTCACACACCCATCATCCAGCACTCACACACACATCATCCAGCACACACACCCGTCATCCAGCACTCACACACATAATCCAGCACTCACACACACATCATCCAGAACACACACACCCATCATCCAGAACACACACACACACACACACACATCATCCAGCACTCACACACCCATCATCCAGCACTCACACACCCATCATCCAGCACTCACACACATAATCCAGCAACCAATAGCTAATCCAGCACTCACACATAATCCAGCACCCAACACACACATAATCCAGCACCACACACACACATAATCCAGCACCCCACACACATCATCCAGCACCTCACACATCATCCAGCACCACACACCCATCATCCAGCACCCACACACCCACACCATCCAGCACCCACACACACATCATCCAGCACACCCACACACATCATCCAGCACCCACACACACCATCTAGCACACACACACACACATCCAGCACCCCACACACATATCATCCAGCACCTCACACACACACCATCCAAGCACCCCACACACACACATCATCCAGCACACACACACACATCATCCAGCACTCACACACACATCATCCAGCACTCACACACACATCATCCAGCACACGCAGTCACACAAATCATCCAGCACACGCAGTCACACACAAATCATCCAGCACACGCAGTCACACACACATCATCCAGCACACGCACACACACACACACATCATCCAGCACTCACACACACATCATCCAGCACTCACACACACGTCATCCAGCACTCACACACACATCATCCAGCACACACACACACATCATCCAGCACACGCACACACTGCATTCATTATACACACTCTTCACTCACTACAAACACACTACATTCACTATACACCCTCTGCATTCACTATACACCCTTTGCATTCACTATACACACTCTGCATTCATTATGCACATTCTGCACTAACTACACACTACATTCACTATACACACTCTACATTCACTACAAACACACTACATACACTGCATTCATTGTACACACTCTGCACTCACTACAAACACACTAAATTCATTATACACACTCTGCACTCACTACAAAACACTACATTCACTATACACACTGCACTCACTACAAACACACTACATTTATTATACACACTGCACTCACTACAAATACACTACATTCATTATACACACTCTGCACTCACTAAAAACACACTGCATTCATTATACACACTCTGCACTCACTAAAAACACACTGCATTCATTATACACACTCTGCACTCACTACAAATACACTTCAATTATTATTCACACTGCACTCACTACAAACACACTACATTTATTATTCATACTCTGCATTCACTACAAACACACTACATTCATTATACACACCCTGCACTGCACTATATGCATAGGAATGTAATTTTTTTTATTTTTATTTTTTAAGGGGGGAGGGGGTGGTGAGGCGGGAATCTTGGGTGAGTTCCCACACTTTTTTCCACAGGACTTGACCCCTGCCTGCAGGATAGTCACGTCAGATGACTGACTATTCCTAAAATGTACCTCTATCGAGTCAGGTCTTTCTTCTATCACATGGCAGTTACGATCAGATTGTACATGTGATTTCTCATAGGCTATAGGAACCTTAGCTTGTGACCATACAATTCCATTTACACAGTCAATAATTGTGTTAAGTCTTCTGAGTATGTCTATACCCAGAATCAGTCGGTCATAGGGGAGATCTACCACTATCACCGGGTGTCTAAAGGTTTTGTTACCTATTTTAAACTTTAACCAGGTATTGCCAATAACATGAAGGGCATTTCCTCCTACACTCAACAGAGCATTGGGGAAATCTCTTAGCTTCGGCTTATCCGTTGCTAAGTCCATTACCTGCTGGAAGTAGGTATTGGATAAGATAGTGGCTTGTGAACCAGTATCTTGAAAGGCTGAACCAGTATAATTACCAGTTGAGTAGATATTTCATCCGATTGGTAGTCTCAGGAACTTGTTTGGATGTCTCTCTGCATGGAGGTGTGTAGGAATTTCTGGGTGTCCTAGAGTGTCATTGCTCCCCACTGCTCACTTCTTTGCTTTCTTTGCATACCCTCGCATTCCTCGTCCTAACTTTTAAAGGGCCAGACTCTCTGTACGTCATCAGTTGATAACCCAATAGAAGCACTAGAGGTGTGCTTACCTAGGGATCGCAATTTAGGTATTTGGTCTATAGAGGGCAGTCTTGTCCCACTAAATATACCTATCCAGGAAAGAGTTCATTTTTCTTGGGGGCTATTTTGACGTCATTTTGCTTTATCTTTATCGTGGCCATAACTTACGTTTCCTTTCACTTCAAAGGGTTTTCTCTTAGTTTTGTCCAGACTTAGTGTCCGCAATTCCTGCTATAATTTCTGATATGGCAGATCATGAACTAAGTTTAACCTTTTCCGTACAATGGTACCTTATACATATAGAAAGTAAAATTTTATTATTTAATCTTCTCTGTCACCAATGTCTGGGTTTAGAATTGATCTATTCCATTAACATTTTAGACAGTCTGTCCAACCCCCGTTCTCCTTATCACTTCCTTTAGCTCTGGGAAAGTGGTTAGTTTTACAGATAGAAATCTTGTGTCTTTTGTTAACTTGGAAATAACAAAATGGAATCTGCTCTGTTTAGAGTGACTCAGCATATACACTTTTAATTTCTATCATAGCACAAGATGTCTGCCGATATAAATACCCTGACAACATAGACATGGGGACACTGAGACATTTGGGGACACTGGGAGACAAGAGGACACTAGGGACACTGAGAGACATTGGATACAGACACTGGGACACTAGGGACACTGGCTGGGAGACATAGGGACACTAGGAGACATGGAGACTCTGAGACACTAGGGGCACTGGCTGGGAGACATGGGGACATAGACACTGGGAGACTAGGGGACTGGGAGACTAGGGGACACTGGGAGCCATGGGGACACTGAGACAGTAGGGACACTGGCTGGGAGGCATGGGGACACTGGAAGACATGGAGACCCTGTGTCCCATGTGTCTCTGTGTCCCAATGTGTCTCCCAATGTCCCCATGTCTCACAGCATCCCCATGTGTCTCAGCATCCCCATGTGTGTCAGCATCCTCATGTCTCACTGTGTCCCCTAGTGTTTCAGTGTCCCCATGTTTCCCAGTGTCCCCAAGTGTCTCAGTGTCCCCAGGTCTCCTAGTGTCTGTGTCCCCATGTTTCCCCTAGTGTCTCAGTGTCCCCATGTGTCCCCTAGTGTCTCAGTGTCCCCATGTCTCCCTGCTGCCTTTCCCCCCATCCATCACTTACCTGAGCTGTAGGGTGTCTCTGCAGACTGGGAGCTGCTGTCTGGACTCTCTGTGTTGTGTAGCTGTTCCCCCATGGATCAGTGAGTAGAGAAAGGCAGGGTGGGATATGCTGTAACTTCCTATCCCTGCCTCTCTCCACATACAATGACCCCTACTGGCTGGTGCTGATATTGCAGAGTAATCTCCGTTTATACTGAGAAAAATATCTGCATTTGTATTGCCGGTATTACTGCAATACCAGCACGGCAAGGCAGCCTCAAATACCAGCTGTGCCAGTAAAATACCAGTCATGTGGCAAACCTAAGAGTAGTGTGAGTAAAAAAAAAAAAAATATATATATATATATATATATTTTTTTTTTAAATGGGCCTATTCCATGTACCTGGGCCTGGAGCTGCAGCTCCATCAGCCCCTATGTTAATCCGGCCCAGGTCCATGTACAGATCCCTGAGGTACCCTGTGACGAAGTGCCCTTCGCCACTTGAGCCTGGAGAGGACTGCTTGCCCGCCTCTTGCCCTGTGACTATGGACCCTGGGAGATTTGGCCCGTTCAATTCAGTATGATAGGAGTTATGTATTTTTGTATCCTTTTGTGTTTTACTGGGAACATGTGCTCAATGGAGTCTGCTTCTATCCCTGGATAATTGGATTACTTTCCCCATTGTCTCCAGGCTAGAGGGCTCTGTAAAACCAGTTTGGGCCAGATAGCCATGCTGCCAGTCAGGCCCCAAAAGATACTTTACTAACTTCTGAACCCCTGGTCTGATTCATGCCATTTTTTCATATGTTGTTTCCCTGAATGGATTGATTGTGAATATATATATATTTTTTTTATGTGAATGTGATGTATATCTTAGAAGTTATGAATGCTGTAAAAACTGTATTATTTCTTTCCAGCAGATAATTGAGCTTTGTGTATTGTAGAAACTGAATTATCTAGCCTGGCCCAGAGGAGGAGTTTTGTGTTGCATAAATTGTGAGTTCTGTGTGCCAGTAAATCAGTTTTGTTCCAGCATTAAGCCTTGGCTCATGTTTGGGGGATTGGAGAAATACACTCTGGGGATTGCTATAATCACTATACTCCCCACTAAGTTCTGCTAAGAGCTTGTTCCTGTTCCTGCTCTCTGGGGAAAGAGAGGTTCACACACTGGAAGCTGGATCCTGGTCTTGGGTCCAGGGTGGGTGGAGACAGCAGAGACCCCGGCGCAGTTGCATCTCTGGAAGTGGGGTCTGCAGTGCTGATGGTGTCGGTTGGAGTGCTTGGAGTCCTCAGCGAGCACTAGGAGCATCGATTGGCGGAGGTACTCAGTCGGAGTGCCAGCGGTCCGTTACATACCCCACAGGTGACAAGCCCATGCTTTGAATATACTCCATTGGCTACAATACAACCCTGTCGCTCAGCCACTGCTTTACCCATTCAATAATATTGGAATCCAAACTTAAAGATTGCAGTTTATTGATAAGCCTTCTATGTGGAACAGTGTCGAAAGCCTTACTGAAATCTAGGTAAGCAATGTCTACTGCACCACCCTGATCTATTATTTTAGTTACCCAATCAAAAAAATCAATAAGATTAGTTTGGCATGATCTCTCTGAAGTAAACCCATGTTGTCTCTGATCTTGAAATCCACGTGATTTTAGATGTTCAACAATCCTATCCTTTAACATGGTTTCCATTACTTTCCCCACTACTGAAGTAAGGCTTACTGGTCTATAGTTGCCAGACTCCTCCTTACTACCTTTCTTGTGAATGAGCACAACATTTGCCAACTTCCAATCTCCTGGGACTACTCCTGTTAACAATGATTGGTTAACTAAATCTGTTAATGGTTTTGCTAGTATACCACTAAGCTCTTTTAATAACTTAATGTTTTCCTGGCTCCTGCTTCCCTATGGGCCAAACATTGGACACACATAAAAAACAAGAAAGCGAGAAATGCAAATTTAGTGGTCAGTTACAACTTGACCCCAAAGTCTGCAACCAAAAGGTCTATGTGGGTAATAGTGGTCATAAACCCTGAATTAGTTAATTATAAAGAAAAAAAGCCTCAGTGGATTAAAAGAGTAAAGGGCAACCTGCCGTTCGTCTAAAGATCCACCCAGGTATACCCACAGCGATTAAGGTGACTCAAGGGACACACAATATAGAGTATAGGATAAAATGAAACATATCTTTATTAAGTCTTATTTTAAAATGTCATTGGACATCACTAAACAAAACAATTAATAAATAATATAAAAGTGAAAAAATAATAATAATGGTGGAACACACAAACGTGCTAGTGAAATCAAAAAGGAAAGGCTCGATGCAGCTTAAATAAACTCTTGCATGTATATATGTAAATGGCTATAGGTCAATGATAATAAATTGGCCTATACCGTCAAAGTGATAGCCAAGTGGCCTCTAGTTGGGGGTATGAACTCAAAAGTTAGTAACTGGCAATAAGTTATAGTTTAGCTAAGTAGTGAGGGAATCCAAAAAGTGGAATCATAAGAGCTCAGAATGCTACAACCTGTGTATGTTCAACTCAAAATAGGTAGATGGGGCTAAGTTCAGATAGTCTCTCCCTGCTAATTAAGAAGTATAAGGTTCAGCATAAAAGATAAATAAACTAAGCCCACTTACTATTTATTAGTAACTGGTGATGCTCCTTAGAGGTTAGGTTACTAGGGTAGCCGTAGCTAACATACCTACGAGGGTAGGATAAAGTCACTTGCAATATGATTGTACTAGATAAATCCCTCAGTATTAATGCATACGGTGACCCAATATGTAATCCTTAAAATCCTCAAATTATAATAGGCACACCTTCGGTATATAGGCTTGTTTAAAGTGTAGACCACAGATATCAGGGAAAAATCTAGGGTCAAAATCTGAACCTAATCAAGCAAGAAAACAGGGAATTCCCCCCAAAAAAGTATAGGTCCCATCTACAAAATCGTTGAGTTCCGAAGATAGGCGTAACAATAAATGTAGCAATCAAACCACGTACACTACCTAGATATATCCTAAAGGCATAGCTGTCACAAAATGAATAAGCTACCTATATACTAAGAGTATGAATAGTACACACAGTCAGGCTGCTTAGACAAGCAAACTAATAGCCTTTCTGTCCAGGAGGCTTTTGAGAAAAAAGTATATAGCCAATCCTAAACCTGGATTTTCTGAAACTGTAACCAAATATGCTAGCTAAAGCTGCAGTGCACTAACATAAAGTCATCCCCAAGTCAGCAAGAGAGTATCAGGCTGCAACAGAGACCTAACCTAGTTAAAAAGAACGTCTAACTCGAAGCACATTTCAGCGCTCTAGGGCGCCTTTTTCAAGAGTGTCTCCATGCCCGGTGCCCACCCGGTGTTTTAAAAGGATAAGACACACCTCCATAGCAATGCGTCATTCAACCATGCCCAATCTTGTAAAGTCAGAGGGACGGAGGCTGCACAGATACAATTGCAAAGCCCAAAGTCAAAATACGAATCGTCAAAGGTAAGTATAAGCAATAGATTCTATCTGCATCTGACGTTCGATTAAATGCTTGTCACCAGTGGGGTACCTCAGGGATCTGTACTTGGACCCATTCTTTTTAATATTTTTATTAGTGATATTGCAAAAGGGTAAGGTATTTCTTTTTGCTGATGATACAAACATTTGCAACAGGGTTGATGTTCCAGAACGATAAGCCAAATGGCAAATGATTTATAAAAATTTGAAAAATGGTCAGAGCTGTGCCAACTGACATTTAATGTGGATAAGTGTTAATTGTTAGGAGGCAGAGGGTCTTAGAATGTTAAAGAATGGAAACGCTATGTATACCAAGATACAGAGTTACATTATCCTTACTAAAGTTGTTGGAAGACACAGGGGAGGGCTGGCAGCCTTAGGCCTGGGGGGCAAAACCAGTCAAGTGGCCCATTGCACCACCAAATCAGTTCACCATCCATGCCCACCTGGTTTTATAAATGATATTGATGTTATGCTAATCAGTAGCTCTTTGCCATACCCGCTCCTTCACGGCTCTGACTTTCAATGTTGTCAGAGCGCAGGCTGAGAATCTCTGAGCCTGTGTTCTGACTCACTAACTGAGCGCCAGAACCATGAGAGAGAGGATATAATCTGACTGCACCTACTGCTGGTGCGCACCAGTGGACCACCAGCGAATCATTTAAATTGAATATGCTGGGGTCCCCAACTTGTGAGCTGTGTTGGGCGCCTCTGTTGTCATGGCACCCTGCGTGACCGCACAGCTTGCACACCCCAACGTCTGGCCCTTCTGACACATACTGATGTTACTACTTAGAAATCCCTCAATATTAATACAGACATCAGAGTAAACACCAATAAACTGTGCAAACAGAGCTGATCCCCCCAAAGATTTGCTGAATGGATTTGTTGTAAGATTAAATCATGCCTCCTCCTCTCCCTCTCCCATGCGCTGCGCTGTAGGCTGGGAGGAAGTGAAGAGTAATCACATTCTCCCAGCACAGCGCCACCTGTGGCTGCATGGGGCACAGCTGTTTAATGTAATGCTTGCAGGACGGCCACCTGCCGCAGAACCTCTTTGTTCCCATCGCTGCAAAGGGCTCCAGGCACTGCTTGCTGTGAGTGTGAGCCATTGTAAATTAGGGGCAGAGGGCACTTGCACTGCGGTAAAGACAGGTCTGGGCAGGAGGAGAGTGCAGTGCAATCCCCTCTTGTGGGTCACCAGTAGACACAGTGTAGACACAGTGTGTGTTTACATTAAAAAGCCTGCAGGGACCGGCTATAGACACCAGAACCACTTCATTAAGCTATAGTGTCCCTTTAATGTGAGGTAAATTATAGATTAGTGTCACTAATAATATACTAGATTGCCTACTTACAACCAGATGAGGATGATGATGGGCTGCGGTTTGGCTCCACTGGTCTGGTGTAGAAGAGGATCTCTGAAGGCTGTTTGTAACTGTGGTCACAAAATTCAAAGTTCTAGTAGAATGGGAAGCAGCTCCATTTTTTTGGGGCCCCTTAAACAGCTCAAGGTCTGGGTCCCAGGGCCTGACGGTGAGTATGCCCATAAGGCCCACCTAAAAGTCCACCTACATGTTCCACCCATGAGTTCGCTCACAGGGAGTGGAGTGTGTAGGGGATGTGTTATGTGTTATTGTAGATGTAGATCTAATGTGTGTGCTTAGGGTATGTAGTGTATAGGGATACCAGTTTGTGTAGGTGATGCAGTGTATTTGTAGTGGAGGCAGTGTGTTTTTGTGTATAAGCGATGTACTGTGTGAATCTGTGTTTGTATGCATAAGGGATGCAAGGTGTGTGTCAGTAGTGTGTGCATTGAGTGTGTGTATGAAATGCATTGTGTTTCTGTATATATGTAAGAGAAGCAGTGTGTGTGTTTGCATGTGTGTGTAAGGGTTTGCATTGTGTGTTTCTATGTATGTGTGCAAAGGATGCATTGTCTTTGTGTGTAATGGATGCATTGTGTGTTTCTCTGTGTATAAGGGAAGCATGTTGTGTTTCTGTGTGTGTAGGGATGCATTGTGTGTTTGTGTATGTATAGGGATGCATTGTGTGTGTGCGCGTAGTGTGAAAGAGCTCCCTGTCCTGCCCCCTGTCCTATAGAGCTCTCCCCTGCCCCTTAGTGGTCTCTCCCCCCCCATTCCCTAGCAGTCACTTCTCACACCCACCCTCCCTGTGCTCTTCTCATCCCCCCTCCCCCAAACCTACGGTATTCTTTTCAGCCCCCTCCCTCCCTGTGTTCTTCTCACTCCCCCCCATGTGTTCTCCTCACCTCCCCCCATGTGTTCTACTCACTCCCTCCACCCTCCCTGTGTCCTTCTCACTCCCCCACCCTCCCTGTGTTCTCCTCATCTCCCCTTCTCTCCCCTCCTCCCTGTGTCCTTCTTACTCTTCCCCCTCCTCTCTGTGTTCTTCTTACTCCCCCTGTTCTTCTTAACCCCGTTCTTCTTAATCCCCCGTTCTTCTTAATTCCCCCAATCCCCCTGTTCTTCTTAATCCCCCCACCTCTCCCCCTTCTTCTAATCCCCCCTTCTTCTTAATCCCTCCCCCCTTCTTCTTAATCCCCCACCTTCTTCTTAATTCCCCCTCCCCCCTCTTAATTCCCCCTACCTCTTCTTCTTAATTTCCCCCCTCCCCTTCTTCTTAATCCCCCCTTTTACTTAATTCCCCCTCCTCCTTCTTCTTAATTCCCCCAAATCTTCTTAATCTCCCCACCCCTGTTCTTCTTAATCCCCCACCCCCTGTTCTT
>OW240914.1:140091856-140127999 GCA_933207985.1 Pelobates cultripes | reverse complement strand
CCTGTTACAAAAATCAATGCCGTGTACACGTCCACTGATAGGAGACGCGGAAGGTATTAAACTGATAAAAATAGTACTAAACACACCACTCCTATCTGGTGTCATTAGCTTGACCGCGCAGTGCCCCAAATTTGCAGTAAGAGGACCGACCAAGCCTCTTCTTCCATCTCCCTGTTACAAAAATCAATGCCGTGTACACGTCCACTGATAGGAGACGCGGAAGGTATTAAACTGATCAGTACAATACTAAACACACCACTCCTTTTTTTTGGTGAGGCTTTACAGGACAGAGTGCTTCATCACGGGACATGTTAACTCACGGGCAGCTGGCTCATCAAGGAACCACAGCAGCTTTCCATGTACAGGTAAGACACGTGCAGCCGGTAAGGGTTCAGGCTCTTCTTCCTGGAGGATATGCTGCAAGGCTGTTGAACGAGGTGACCTTGCTCGGGTCCCAGGTGTACGGTTCCTAAAATGGCTGCCATATACACGTCCACTGATAGGAGACGCGGAAGGTATTAAACTGATCAGAAAAATACTAAACACACCACTCCTATCTGGTGGCACATTAGCTTGACCGCGCAGTGCCCCAAATTTGAATTAAGAGGACCGACCAAGCATCTTCTTCCATCTCCCTGTTACAGAAATCACTGCCATATCCATACAAATTGTACAGAATGTCCAGGATAGTTTTCCAGGGACAAATGTTGTCGCCTGTTGAACGAGGTGACCTTGCTCGGGTCCCAGGTGTACGGTTCCTAAAATGGCTGCCATATACACGTCCACTGATAGGAGACGCGGAAGGTATTAAACTGATCAGAACAATACTAAACACACCACAAATAAGGTTTCTCTCCTGTATGGCTCCTCAAATGATGCTTAAGATTAGAAGCGGCTGAAAAGCATTTCTCACACTCCGAACAAAAATATATTTTTTTAACATTCTCTCCACTTTGAACGAAATGACGTTTGGGAAGAGATTAACATAATTAAACACAGGCAGTAAAAATACAGTTTTTAGCCATACCCTGTAACTTTAAAACTACACATCCCATCTTCATAATTACATATTTGGAATCAGCACACTTAAAACATAAACATAACCAAAAATCAGCCAAATCCATCCAGGGGTTAAAAAGTTAGCTGGAGGTCCCTTTATGACCGACCGCAAGCACATTTTCCTGCCCAAAACAGTTCCATAGATTTGGGCTGTGAGGTCGGTCTATTTCAGGCTGAAAAAACGACTAAGTCCCATCGCGAATGGGACTTAGTCTCTGCAGCTGAAATAAGGCTGAAAAAAACGGCTGAAAAAAAGACTAAGTCCCATCGCCGAATGGGACTTAGTCTCTGCAGCTGAAATAATTTCCCATTTACTGAACCAAGTGGGAAATAGCAAGGCAGGCACAAAGGGTTTGCACCAGGTCTGGGGACACAGGGGACACCGTCTTAAAGGGGCCGTGTCCCCAACAAGTCTGGGGACACGGCCTTAAAGGGGCAGTGTCCCAATCTTCCTGATGTCCCAAAAAAGGTGTTTAAAGGGCCAGCACCAGTCACATAAAGAGTCCATAAGCCCCAATATGCCCACCGACAGTCTTAAAGGGCCATACACACCAAATAAAAGTGCATACATTTTCACAATCTCCCAGGGGCCATAGTCATGCGGGAGGAGGCTGGCAAGTAGGCTTCTCCACAGCCCAGGGAAGCAGGGCAATTTGCCATTTAAAGGGCCCGTTACAAATAGCAGTTTGTAACAAGGTGTCAATCCATATCTGCCAAGTGACCCGATGTAGGGGGACCAGTCCCTATTCTGCTCTGTGTCAGTGTGTACCAGGGAACCTTAGGACAGGTGTCAATCCATATCTGCCAAGTGACCCGATGTAGGGGGAACAGTCCCTATTCTGCTCTGTGTCAGTGTGTATCAGGGATCCTTAGGACAGGTGTCAATCCATATTTGCCAAGTGACCCTATGTAGGGGGACCAGTCTCTATTCTGCTCTGTGTCCGTGTGCATCAGGGGCTCTGAGGACAGGTGTCAATCCATATGTCAAGGTGTCAATATGTCATATGTCAGGTGTCAATCCATATTGATTGTGATTTAGGAATGTTAGGTGATTTCTGCCCTTTATGGATTAAAACCAGACTCTGTATCAACTGTGTAATTTTCCATGGGAGTTTTGCCATGGATCCCCCTCCGGCATGCCACAGTCCAGGTGTTAGTCCCCTTGAAACAACTTTTCCATCCCTATTGTGGCCAGAAAGAGTCCCTGTGTGTTTTAAAATTCGCCTCCCCATTGAAGTCAATGGCGTTTCGGGCGGTTCGCCGGTTCGCGAACATTTGCGGAAGTTCGCGTTCGCCGTTCGCGAACCGAAAATTTCGGGTTCGCGACATCACTACTTATAAACCCTCTTAACCTTTTTTTTTCTCTCTAACACACTTTTGGGCCTCTGTTTCAGCGCACATTCTGTGCTTCCCTCTGTTGCCCTTTCACACTTTGACCGTGATCTCGTGGTGGACATTTCGTTTGCCAAACTTCCCTCCTGATCTCCGACCCTGCATGCTCACGGCTTCTCCTCACCACAAGGTCAGAGTTTTGCTTTGCTCTGCACCTGTGGCTTTTTTTCCTTTCCCACGTGGCAATCCTTTGGCTAAGCGACATACGCTGACCTCCTTGCCTTCACTGAAATTCTGCAACTAAGTGACCATTTTTTTATTTGTGTCTCAATATGAGGGATTTCGGAACACCTGTTACAGGATCGTTCTGCCGTCACTCAGAGATTGTTTTTGTCTCTCAGGGAACCCTGGTAGGTCTACCATTTATAGATAACTTATGAATGTACTGACTGTATGTGGTACTGATATCATTATTTGACTACTGCATTGTTACCTGGGTGAACCCCATTTTGTTGTTGTTCTGAGCACTATTCTCTATTATTTTCACATAGGATTTGACTTGGGGGTTACTTCTCCTTTGGTTACATACAATGCATTTATTAATGCATTTTTTTTATATGATCCACCCACCAGGTTTACCTCAGTGCTTCCTTTCTCAGCTACCAAACCACTCTTTCCATTTATCACCCTTTAGGGTTAGAATTGTGGCATATCCACCTGTGACAAACTCCCCTTTTCAAGTGAGTTTGCCACGAGCTCCTGGAGGAGCCTGCTTGCCAGCCTCCTGCCCACAGACTATGGGCCCTGCAGGGAAACCTGTAGAAGACTACCAAACTAGACCGACTGTTAGCACTGATTTCCCTGGAACTGTTTTTGGCATGGGGCCATGCTTGCGGTCGGTCAAAACTATGACTTCCAGGAAATTCCTGAACCCCTGAACCGATCTGGGTGATTTTTGGATATGTTGTCCACCCAGATTGGGCCTATCAGGGGACTTTTATGGGGATATGTTGGATTTTGGGGTACTTTCAGAACTTTGTGAAAATGTGGTATTTCTCCCTGGAGATAATTGAGTTACTTACAGGACTTTACTCAATTATCTCCTAAGCAGAGGGGAGGGATTCTGTGCTGTACATGAGACTGCATGTTTGTTCTGATTGGTTTATGTCCTTTGTGTTCCTGTGTCCCATCAGGGATGTACCTCTGGCCTGGAAAATTGTATAAAAGGCCAGTGTGTCCCATTAAACTTGAGATTCTAGCTTACACTCCAAAACTGTGTGTCGTCCAGTTATTGGAGGGAAAGAAGATTTACTCCTGTGTCTGTTGTTCCAGCTTGCAGGGGATTCAACGGGGAAAGTCCTTGTAAGGACTAGAGCTAATTCCCCATTCGGCTTCAGGAAGGAGCGGTTCTAGGGCCCCAGTCAAGCCACGGTGGCTGTAGGCAGAAGTGCTGCGGTTTGTCCTCCTTTGGTGGAGGTGCCCAGTCGGGGTGCCAGGTGATCCGTTACTCCACCCTACTACTACTTTTTGCTCTGTCAGAGCTTCCAGGACTATTGGTGATTCCCTGTAGGTGTGACCTGGTCAGTGCAGGATTGGGTGTAACCCACCATTTCTCTGTTATTTACAACCACCGAACAGCTATCGGTGACCCCCCCAGATGTTCTGTTTCTGTACACTATGTATTCTGCTAACTGCCTTCAGGGTGCTGGCACCTTAAAGGCGCTAACAACTGTCTGTTTGCTTCCATCTGAGCTTCTCCCCTATTATGGTTTTAAGATGATGCTTATACCTGAGACCTTCAAACAATGGCCTTGGTCAGTCCTTGCAGAATTCTGAACTAAATCCTCAACAATACAAGACCGCACTAATTTAGATTCCGATGATCCACATCACTCCTCATCAACCCCTCTGAACATTCCACCTACCCTCCCACCCTTGGCAGTGGACACTTTTCTACAGATATGGCCAGTGATGGGTGCCAACGCTGTCCTGCCTTTCACCAAGATTGCTTGCATCCTACACCTTGTGTCAATCGTGTTGGTGACTCCATTCAGGCAGTCACAGCCTTGAGCCTTAAACCTGCAGGAAATTGCGGCGACAGATTCTCTACTTCTACCTCCTCACCCTTCACAAATACACTCACACCCGTTAATCCTGCAGGACTATATGCCACTGGGGGCTTGGTTGATTACCAGAGTTTCTGAGATATGTCAGGTAGCTCAAGTATTGCTATGACTGCTGGGCTTCGGGTAGCCACCAGGTATACCTGTTAGCTTGGCATGGAGGAACAAGTGGATCCCTTTACAGCATACATATAGTCAGGTCCATAAATATTGGGACATCGACACAATTCTAATCTTTTTGGCTCTATACACCACCACAATGGATTTGAAATTAAACAAGATGTGCTTTAACTGCAGATTTCAGCTTTAATTTCAGGGTATTTACATCCAAATCAGGTGAACGGTGTAGGAATTACAACAGTTTGTATATGTGCCTCATTTGTTTCATTTCAAACCCGTTGTGTTGGTGTATAGAGCCAAAAAGATTAGACTTCTGTCGATGTCCCAATATTTATGGACCTCCCTGTAGTTGCAGTGCTTAACTTTCTTTCTCTGTTACATTATCAAGGTAAATCCTTCCACACCATCAACTAATTTAGGTAGGCTATATCAGTGGCGCACGTCCCATCCAAGATGTTTTGGTTGGTAGAGACCCATCTGTCTCTTGCCTTCTTTGGGGTTGATTTTATCCTGGTAAGACAATGATTTATTATCTCTCCAGCAACTTTCTACAAAATTGGCTATTCTAGTCTGTTTGGTATCCTTCTGCAATGTGTCTATCTGGTCCCTGCTCCCACACTCACCACCTTGCGCTTCCTCTCTGCCTCTTCCTCTCTCTCCACAGGGACGCCGCGTCGGTGTGCAGCCCTTCAGACAGTGCGGCCGGCCTGACTACCCATGCCGACCACTTGCATTCATGCGGACGCTGTGACTTCCCCGAACGTGGCAACACAGGAGGCAGAGCTTTGGACGCTGCCGCTTCCCAAATGCGGCCACACAGGAGGCAGAGCTTCAGGAGAATTGCATGGCACACGAGTGCGGAAACAGGGCTTCTTAAAGGGACCGGAGGTAGAGACCAGGGTGGAGCTCCAGTAGGCAGACCTCCCCCTCTCCCTATTTAAACTCCACTAACCCTTGACTCCTCGCTCAGTTGTACTGTGCTCCTGATTGTGTGAAGACCTTCAGTGACTACATGCTGTATCCTGCTTTTGACCCTTGCTTGAATTATCGTCTTTGAACCTGTGCTGCCTGTCCGTCCTGACCTTTGGCTTCCTCTGCTACTCTCTCCTTTTGATCCCTTTTGCACTGCGAACTTGGTCCATCTACTTTCAGCGCTCCTCTGCATTGTGGGCTTCATCTACTAAACAGTTACCGCAACAGAACAACTGAGCCTTTGAAATGGAGCTCGCAGACGTGGCTGAAATGCTTGATACCCTGATGAGACAAGTGACCAACCTGACAGCAAGCAGTCCAAGAATTACAAGCACAAGCTTGTATCTCCTCCATCGGTAGATACCAAACTAGTGCCTCTTCTGGAAGATACGTCTTTGGCACCTGAACCACAGATCACCATGCTTAAAAAATTTACAGGTGATCGTTTGAAGTACCAGTCCTTTATCATGTCCTGTGAGTTGATGTTTGATTTACAACCACGCACGTACCACTCTGATTCCATCAAAGTACGTGTTATGATAGCCCTCCTTTCTGGCCCACCGCAAGAATGGTCACATGAATTGCTACGGGACAACAATCCTGCTGTTCAACTCTGGGACTCCTTTGTAGCACTTATGTCCTCCATGTATGACGACCTCAACAGGCAAGATACTGCTCAAACAGCCATCAGAGCCTTGCGGCAAGGGTGCAGACCAGTAGAGGAATATATAATCGATTTCAAATGTTATGCCAAAGATACTAGGTGGAATGAAATCGGCCTTAACAACCAGTTCCACCTGGGCCTCTCAGAACCCTCAAAGATGATTTCACTCACTTTGGTATTCCGGATTCACTGAAAAATGTTATACAACAGGCAATCCAGCTAGATAGATGATTACGGGAGAGGCGTCACGAAAAAGCAACCTCTCTCTCTGCCTGCAAGGACACTTCCCAGGTTCCAGTTACTCCCTTCCCCAAATCAGACTGATCAAATGGGACTGCCTCAAGGCCATCTACCCCTTGCTGAATTACAACGTAGAAGGAGAGAATCTATGCCTTTACTGTGGACATCCTTAACATACCAAAAAATCAAGAGCTACAAGGGGTAAGCAAATATTTGTGACACTTTTACCCTCCACTTTGAATACTATGACTCCTCCCTTATCAGTCTCTCTCCTTGCAGTGGAACATGACTAATCATGAATGCCAGGGATTAAATGACTCAGGAGCAAATGGATGCTTCCTTGATTCTTCCTTGGCTGCTGCCTTACAAATCCCAGTAATCAATATCAATCAAAATCAATCAATCAAGTGTTGGATGGGTCTTTAATAAAATCAGGTACATTACTGAAACAAACCAAACCTACTCTATAGGGAAACCTAAAGAGTACATTGTATTCGATCTTGTCCCCTCGCCTCTGTTCCCGGTAATTCTTGATATCCCCGGTTATCAACATGGCTTCAGGAAACTTCTCAACTCTCTGCATCACTCAATGCCTCCAAAACAACCTCAACACAGGCTATATACATTCCATACTGAATGCCAATATAAGGAAAAGTCAAGAGCTTTTACTTCCCTAAGTATATCATGAATATGCAGACGTTTTTTTTTTTTTCCAAAAACAATTTTTATTGTGAATACATGATACAAAAATATGGCACGAATGACATCAACAACTTAAAAGCAGTCTTGGATCTTTGACAGTTGGAAAGTTATATTCAATCAGTTACATTCACTATTTTGTAGTTTTTTCAACATAAACATAACAGAACAAAGCAAAATAAGATTTACAAAACCAGATAGGTTATTGTTAATAAGTAAGAGGTTGAGCTTTAACAGTTACCAGTAGGAGATCAAAGGAACATCATACCAATAAGGTGAAGATGGCTGACATGTTCAACCACCGCTATCTCTCCCAAGATAGGTCAGGGACTATGATCTGTTATTGCTCAGGACAATGAAACATACATTGGGTATGCAATAGTTTCAGCAGGAGAAGGTACACCAAAGGAGGTCCACGGTTCAAGTGCTCTGTTACACCATTATCAAAGCTTGAATTGAAAGTAAACTAAACAAAGTAAACTAATTGCTGGCTTGACTTAACACGCCGCCCTCCAACACAATTTTAAGCAAGTGCTCGAGAATATGGTGAGACAACAGTTCCGTTCGGTCCAGAAAGATTGGTTTAGAGCGCACTCCCACAGACAGTGATACAGGTCAGCCTTGGTGTGTGTACACTTGAAACAAGTCGCAGTCTTCCTTATGGCCATGAGATGGAGTGGAATAAAAAGCATAGTGTAGAGTTTTAAGGAACATGTCCCTGTGACGAAGTGCCCTTCGCCACTTGTGCCTGGAGGGGACTACTGGCTAGTCTCCTGCCTTCCGACTATGGCCCATGTGCTCATAGCTGTATTTTCCCCTGCAGAAAGGTTTATTTGTGTATTTCTGCTGGGGCATTCTGGACTTTCAGTATGTGAGTAGTGCTACCCCAGATAGCTATGCCATGGAGCCAATTCTTGTAAAGAAAGACTATGGAAAAGACTTTGGCTCCATGGCGATTGAATTGTATGTATGTAATCTGAGCGCTATTCAATAATAATGTGCACTCAGATCTAAGCTATCTGGGGATATGTAGCATGTATATGTTTTATGTAGTAATTGTACCATTGTGTAATTTTATGTCTTTTTACTACCATGTGGTTAATGGAGTCTTGCCTCTGTCCTGGGAGATAATTTGATTACTTCCCAATTATCTCCAGGATAGAGAGGAGGGATTGTGATGTCACTGTGGGAGTGTTTTGTTGTATTGTCTGTTATATCCAATATGTGTCCCATTGTTCCATCAGGTCCCCTAGGGGAGTGTCCACCTGGTGGACACTTGCATAAATACCAGGCAGGTAGCCCTCAATAAACCAGACCTACCTAAACCTTTCTTGAAGCCTTGGCTCATGCTTGGGGGATGGGATAACTACACTCTGGGGATTGCTATAATCACATACTCCCCAGAGTCAGCTCTTGCAAGAGCTTGTTTTGTTCCTGGTTCCTGCTCTCTGGATTTAGGAGAGGTTCACCCACTGGAAGCTGGATCCTGGCCTTGGATCCAGGGTGGGTTAGAGACGGCGAGACCCCGGTGCAGCTGCATTGCTGGAAGTGGGGTCTGCAGTGCTGATGGTGTCGGTTGGAGTGCTCGGAGCCCTCGGCAAGCGCTAGGAGCATCGATTGGCGGAGGTACTCGGTCGGAGTGCCAGCGTTCCGTCACAGTCCCTATAAGACACCATTGGCAATGTCTGGCTAAAGTGTAAAGTGTGCAGTGAGCATGTCTCCCGGACTTATGTTCGGAAAATGCGTCTTCCACTTCCCTATGCCTGTTTGTAAGCTGCTCCAGTCCAGAATATATCATAATATCATATAGAGTTTGGAAATGGAATAGGAATTGAAATCAGAAGAGCACAACATGGCATCCAAAGAGTTCTCCCAGTCAACAGGTGTAAAGTGTTGAGTAATGGTATTATAGTAGTGTCGTATTTGAAAGTAAGCGAACCATGGAAGTGGGAGGCATGGGAAATGCTCCCGTAGTTCAGCAATGGACAGAAACCTCTGGTTGACATAATCCACTGTCCGCCAAGATGCGCTAGACTGTAAATAATTTTTACTTGCTTGTTTTTTATTCAGAATAAAGGATTTTTTTTTTTACTTAAAGTTATATGTCCCTCTGTGCTCGTTTGTGTTTCTGGGTAGTAATATTGTATACATAGGAAATATGAAGGATATTTCCCATTAAGAGCTGCATTGGGATACCAGCACATTTTTTTATATATATACACCACCACCCATAATATTCAGAAAAATATAAATCAACAAGTGGTATTTATAGTATTCTAAATTTGAACACCTTAGGTGATCAGCCCAAAGGCTACTTATATGTGATTTGGAAAAAAAAATGTTTATGTTGCAGGTGCTCTGTTTGATTGATATGAACATTCTAATGGGGTACCAGGGTAGTCCACGTTCGGGAGACGAACGGGTTCCGTCCACATGGTTGCTCTCGAAAGGTCGACGGGGCATATTAGACAAATTACATAGGAATACATGGGGAAACGTAGATAATACAGGAAAAAAAACACATGCAATAACACGTCTTGTTAATGGTAATACATAAAATAATGTAAAGTCCCTCAGAATCATTGTCACAGATGTGGATCACATATTGCAGGCTGGAGTGTAGGAGAATCACCACACCTCTAGCCTTAGAGTTATATTTGGCAGCTATGCAGGATTGATTCCATGGAGCCTTGAGTTGGGTGGTTTCAGAATGGGACCAGTGAGTTTTCTGGAGTAGGACAATCTGAAACTGATGTTTGGAAAGGTATGTTGAAAATTTTCTCTCTCTTGATAGGCGTATTCGCTCCCTTTACATTCCAAGAGAGGAGCTTAAGGGTGGAGGCAGAAGTGTTTGCTGTAGAATTAGACATCGACATTTTAGCCAATACCTCGTCAAGGGATGCGGCAAAGCATAACAAGATACATGGGGTTGGGGTTTCCGTTCTTCCCAGCCCGAGCGAACAGATAAATCTCAGAGTAGGAGTGTGTGCAAAACTGGCAAAATAAGGGCCATTGAGCCCAAACTATGTACAACAAGGGAAACCAAGAAAGGATAGCAATGCCATCACTGCGCTTCACGGGCAATCGAGGGGCTGGCCGAGGGGCCAGGAGAAGCTCTATCCCAATCTGGCAGGACATCCTGTAGAAATCCAGAGTCCTCAGTCACTGAAGTTGTGCTAAGTTTTCTATTAGCAATTTGGAGACTTAGTATTGCAGGGTAGAGAAGAGCAAAGCAAATGCCCTTCCTGTGGAGTGCTGAACAGATAAGCGTGAATGCCTTGCATCGTTGAGTAACCTGTGCGGAATAATTTTTAAAATCAGAAGTCTCTTAATTGGATAGACACGGAAAGGCAATAAATTCAAGGCTAAAAGCTGTTAGCATACATGTGAAGTCCCTCACCACTCCGTATCACATGTCCACCACTGTTTTCCATCACTATAGCATCGATCTCTGCATCGGATGCATTGTTCCAGACTCGGAACAAACACCCCAAAATATCACAAATTAAGCCCCATTGAGGCACTATCCGCAGTCTCTCCATGGCTCTCTCTAAAGCAATGGGAGACATATGAAGTTACCAAGCTGTCTCAATTTATATCAGGCGGCTCTGTGATACCATTTGCGAGCTTGCAGCAGACCTTCGGCCTGCCCTCAAAAATCACATGTCCACCACTGTTTTCCATCACTATAGCATCGATCTCTGCATCGGATGCATTGTTCCAGACTCGGAACAAACACCCCAAAATATCACAAATTAAGCCCCATTGAGGCACTATCCGCGGTCTCTCCATGGCTCTCTCTAAAGCAATGGGAGACATATGAAGTTACCAAGCTGTCTCAATTTATATCAGGTGGCTCTGTGATACCATTTGCGAGCTTGCAGCAGACCTTTGGTCTGCCCTCAAAATTCACATTTCTATACCTGCAAATTAAAAGTGTCCTTACGGACTACGCAGATTACACTATAACGGACAAAACACGGGAGTCGACGGGAATCAATAACTTAATAGCCACAAGCTGGGACAAACCCTTAAAACCCAAACTCCTGTCTCTTTGCTACAAATCGCATTTTGACAGTCCAGACGTAACTCAACCTACATTTATAGCTCAATGGGAAATGGAAACTGGGGACACAATGGAATAGGAGACTAAATGCCCTCAGGGGCATGACTAATTGTTTCTCCCACCTAGAGGCCCATAGAAAACTGATATACCGTTGGTATTTAACGTCGGATAGATTCAGTCACATCTATGAAAATGTGCCAGGAACCTGATGGAGGTGTGGCAGGGACAAAGGCACCATGTTCCACATCTAGTGGCAATGTAACAAAATCAGGCTGCTATGGAAGGCGGTACATAATTTGACTAGGGAATATAAGTAGAGGAGGAGAAAAACACTGTCCTATGCTGGGATAGTTTAAAACATAACTTTTAATTATAGAAAAAATTAATAAAATAATAGTGAACAAGTAATAAATAAACCCAATTGTATAATAAAGGAATAGGAAGAGAGGATATTTAAAATTAAAAAGAATATTAAACCAATAGACGCAATGTCCTTGGACAGAATGTCTAAGTGAACAGACCTAAAGAAAGATATACAATACATCTTAGCTTTCTATGAATTCTTAAGTTTCATGTAGCAGTAAGGTCTACAGATGCGCAATAAAGTGTATAATTGCTGTAGCAACATGAAGAGCATGGATACAATTTGTCCAAATACAAGTATTTATTAGCAACAGTAACTTTAATGCCAGGGAAAGTAAGTTCAACAGTAGATATATGTCGCCTAAACGGTTGTTTTGTCAGGACTGTATATACTGTGAAAATGCTTGTGAATATAGTAAGACTTTAGAAAGGAGATTTTAGTTTATCGGTCTGCTTTCTAACTTCACGCATTTACTGAATTGAAAGAAATGCTGGAGATGATAAAAGTCTGTTAGTGCTAGTTGGCGTTACAAATAGAATTGCCGAGTAAATCTATTAGATAGAAGTAACTTGGATCCGTGCCTTCGAGGGCACCTTGCTGTGTTAACAGCTATAAAGCTGACTTCTTAACGAAAAAATACTATCTTGCGCTGGCATTCATAAAAATATATAATTGTAACATCCTAATTGATCAATAGATATGTTTAACTGTGCCTTCATGGGCACCTATCCAGAGATAATAACTGCTCAACTAGCTTAACTAACTGAAAACTACCTGCAAGACACAACACTGCATCAACTGAATAGCAAGTGTTTGTCTGCCGCGCACAACTACGCTATATTAGCGGCCGCTGTGATTTTGCAAATGGCAGTATAGATCCAAAGCCCCAAACGACCCGAGATTGTTAAATTGTCAAAGAAAATCCCAACTTAATATAAATCAAAGTCAAAGTAGTTTAGAAAAGTTAATCGGGAGATTAGAGCTTTCTGATTTCTCAAGCCTCGATGCGCGTTTCGCCAGTAAGCGGCTATTCAAAGGGGAACAGAATCCCTGAAGGTTCAGGTTTAAATATCAAGCACTAATTCGTGATAGGTAGATGTTGGTGATGACATCACCAATTGGTCTCTGACGTGGGATGGTGGTCAGAATGGACCACAAAGATCTTATTTACTTACAGACAATTGTTAATGTATTTATGTTAATGTTAATACAGATTGCTAATAATGCATATATTTATTTATTGCATAAGTGTTAATATGAAAGCATTCACAGTTATTAGTGATTTTATAATGGTCATAACTCACAAAAATGAGATACTCGTAATACTTATATTAAATTTATGATACTTTGTGCTGCAATGGAAAAGACATTTAAGGATCACAAAATAATAATGAATAAAAGAAAAAATATATATAGTGAAGAGAAAAGCAATATAAATGATTTCTATACTGTAATGTAGAATGTTAAGACTGTAATTATGGTCCTTAAGATATAAGTGAATAATTAAAATAAAACAAAAACATTTGTAATGAATTATATATATAAATATTCATGTACCAATTAGAAATCAAAAGGTTTTTGGAAATTAGAAGTCATTAGTTATATAAATCCGTCCAATTCAATGTATGAAAGGCGTACAGTTAAACACCTCATTGAGTCCCAGTGGGGACAAGGTCCTGAAATAATAAATCCATTGGGATTATTTTTGAAGTAGTTGTTGGTTGAAGTTTCCTTTCCTAGGATTTGGTACCAGTTTCTCAATTGCCTGAAATCTCAAATTGTCCATATTGCTTTGGTGGAAGTTGGCAATGTGTCTGGCTACTGGTGTTGGTCTTAAAGTATTTTTAATGGAATCCACATGTTGGAAAATCCTACGGCGAAATTGTTGAAAGGTCTTCCCAATGTACTGGATGCCACAGCTACACATGATAAGATAAATCACCTGAGTGGTGCTGCAGTTCACCAGTGCATTGGTTTTAATAGTGATTTTAGATTGTGTTTAGATAGCTTTAGAAGAAATTATGTAATTGCAGGCCTTACAATGCTGATTGATAAGATCCAACTCAATTTTACAGATGAACATATGTCCGCAACCTCTCCAACTCAACAAATAAAGGTTACAAAAATTTGGGAGAGCTGGCAAATTCGATATCCACCTTAGGAACGGACAAATTCACTGGGTGGAGTTAGTGACACCTGGGACCTGGAGGGTCCAAGCATAGGGAAGAGCCCACCTAATGACCTAATGTATTACTGGCCTAATGACTTACTATGGTATCATACTATCAAAGTCTCATTGTATTCGGATGTGCGTAGGAATGTACCTTATTTCCATGTTCGTTTTTGTTTGTTTTTTCTTCTTGGCCTTATGTTAAGGTAGTTTGTTTTCTTTTCCTTCACGGAATGCAATTCATTGACTCTGCAATCAGGGAATAATCACACTGTATAAGGCTAACTTGTAACGAAATAGGGGGGAATGCCTCTGATGTAAGCAAAACTGCATAAATTACAATATGTGTCTGTACAATAGAGTATGATGGCTGTTATGCTGTCATGTATTCACTATATGTTATCCCGACTCACGGATGTTATGTTTATTATATGTAAAATACCAATAAACTTCAATTACAAAAAAAAAATCTGAAGTCTGTTACCTTGATATGTAGGCAGGTGTAGGTTTTTGTAAGCTGTGAGGATGTGAATCGTATCATGGAAATTAAAACATTTAGCTATGATAGGTCTTGATCGTGTTCTGTTGCCGGAGTTTTCTGGGCCTATTCTGTGAGCTCGTTCAATGATGGGAGGAAAGTAAGAGGTGGTTGCAAGTTGCTAGGTGTCCAAGAGACAGGACTGGAGAGTGGGAATGATATTTCCAGACTTTACAGATTTTGGGAAACCAATAAATCTGAAATTGTTCCATCTGCTTTGGTTTTCTAGGTCATCCAGCTTTTCCTGTAGAGAGGTCAGAGTATTATGTTGTTAAAAATTGTGGTTTGTAACTGGTGTACCTCATCCTCCGTAGTACTCTGTCTTTTTTCCAGCAAGGCAAGTTGACAAGAGTGAGTTTGGAGAAGATATACTGCATCATCTGTTGATTCCTTGATGTCCTTAAATTGAGATTCAAATATTGGTTTAAAGAGGTTGGAAGCCTCCCGAGCTGTTTCTGTTTCTGTTGTGAAAGTATGTTAGTACTGGAGCCCATTTGACAGGGTCCCTTTGAGGTTTTCCTTGTGTTCTCTTGTCAAACTGTAAGAAATTATGACCCTCTTACAAGGATATTCTTTTAGGGAATGTGTGACAAATAAGACACAAACACAAGTGTATAATAAAATGTATTGTTAATATTTATTTAGGATACTGTTTCAGATTTTAGAAGGATATATACAATACACATTATAACCAATACAGTCCAAAACCAAAAGATACATAGACAAGGGCAGTACTTAAACATTTATGTGAAGATCTTCCCCGTGCGCCTTCATCTTTGGTAATATGGGACAGTCTCTCTCAGTTCACCATGGCACCTGCGCTTGCTGCGCTGTCCTCTTCAAAAGAGACAAAAAGAGAAAGAGAGGAGCCCGACCTCCTTGGCTGTTGTTCTTTTAAAGACTGATTCTTTCAGTCATTAACTACAAGTCCCAGAATCCCTTTTCCCTCCTAAAAGTGGTTTATCCAGCCCCCTTTTTCCAAAGAGTTCTGTCTTTACACAAGTCTTTCCCTTTGATCTCTTCCCTCCATCTATACTGTAACATTGTGTAAAATGTGACCAGTTAGGGTTAGTTTTTGGGTAGGTTGGGAGCAGACCTGGACTTCTTTTAGAGACAGGATAGCTTGGGAAAACACACACTACAATGGTTACACCTAGATGTTCATTACTCTGATCTTCTGATAACATGCATGGAAAACTGGTTGGCAGGAGAATTACTGGAGGGATGTAAGCTTTTGTATTAGCTGGGTGTTGTAAAATGCAACTGAAAGCTTTCATCATTATCACACTGTTATCAAGTAAATGACCCCAACTTGTGAAACCCGTCACATACAAAGAAAGTTATATACAATATTGCAGTTTTGCATATCAATTTCTTACAAAACACATCTGCAACCCAACTGGATAGAACTACTGCAGAATTTGCCTACAATACGCATGTACACGACTCCACACATGCTTCTCCTTTTATATCAAATTACGGATTCCAACCTTCCAGGACTGTCCATTTCATCCACTGTCCCTGACACCTTTGCTTATGTCAATCAACTAAGACAAGCTCCATGCTCAAAAAACATTACAGGATAGTCAACGTCTCTATAAATCATATGCAGATTGTGACAGAAGAACCCCACCTTCATACCTAGTTGATCATCTGGTTTGGTTATCCACCTAATATCTAAAGTTTACCTGTCCTCCCAAGAAATTGGATCCTTAATACATTGGTCCATTTCATATCAAGAAGGTCATCTCTCCCGTCATGGTTCAGTTGGATCTATTTTCTCACTACCACTTCCATGTGTCGCTCCTCAAGCCTTTTAAAGAAAATACTTTCCATGGTCATATCATCCCTCCTCCGGCTTCCGTGATTGTCACTGGGTAACCTGAGTATGAAGTACAAGACATCCGTGACTCCCACATTCGAAGAGGAATTCTCGAAAATCTGATACATTGGAAGGGATATGGTCCAGAGGAGAGGTCCTGGGAACCTGTGAATAACATCAATGCTCCCCGTCTACTCAGAAGGTTTCATCTCAGACACTCTTCTCGTCCTGGTACTAATAGTCTCCAGAGGCAAATTCTTAGAGGGGGGGTACTATCAGGTCCCAGCTCCCACACTCACCTACCTCACACTCCCTCACCGCATCTCCCTCTCTCTCCATGGGGACGCCACGTCAGAGCGTGGCTCTTCAGACAGCATGGCCAGCCTGTACACTCACGCTTACTGCTCAAATTCATGCGAACGCCATTGCTTCCCGAACACGGCAACACAGGAGGCAGAGCTTCAGGAGAATCAAATTGAAACAGGGCTTCTTAAAGGGACAGGAGGTGGAGACAAGGGAGCTGCAGTACACAAACCACTCCCTTTTCCCTATTTAAACTCCACTAACCCTTTACTCCTTGCTCAGTTGTACTGTGCTCCTGATTGCGTAAAGACCTTCAGTGACTACTTGCCGTATCCTGCTTTTGACCCTTGCTTGAATTATCATCTCTGAATCTGTACTGCCATTCCAGACCTTTGGCTTCCTCAACTACTCTCTCCGTTTGATCCCTTTTGTACAGTAGTGGTCCATCTACTTTCAGCGCTCCTCTTCATGGTGGGCTTCACCTACTAAACAGTGACCCCAGCAGTGTCGGATATTCATGTGTTTGACTCCTTCTCTGTCTCTTTTTCTCTGGACCGTCCATCCATCGTCTCTTTCCAAATCTGTCTTTTTTTTTATTTTTATAATTCTTTATTTTGGTAGTGCATGTGATATTGTACAAGCATATGGACATTTTATCAGGAATATGTACGATTTCGGAAACAAGCATAACATAAAATGTCAGAGGTACTGTACTTTTTTTTATATTTTAGGAAAAAAAAGTAGGAAAATGAGTGACTGCAGGTACTGATAAGGTTGAACTGTGTTTGAGGACTGACTTGGGACTGCACAAAGTAAAACACAATTAGGAAACTTATAGCATGTTAGAGTTCATGTTGATCTAAGCTGAACTAAAGAAAGTATTTGATAACATACTAGTTAAGTCATAAGTAGCTTTAGAACCACTGGGTACTCATCACTATGAGGAGGTTAGTGAGAAGGAGCGTAGAAAATTGGGCAGACTAGATGGGCCGAATGGTTCTTATCTGCCGTCACATTCTATGTTTCTATGTTTCTATGTTTCTAAGTCCTGCCATGGTAAAAAAGAGTAACCATGTGTAAGCAGGATCTTCAGGATTCATCCGACACCACAAGTATGCTGCAGGAGACATTCCTTAGCTATACGGGGTGTGTTGCCATAATTTTCCCCCTTCTAAATCCAGGCGTCATGTTGGATCATGTGAGCAGTGGAGGGTTCGCCGCACCGGAGTCCGACCCCTTCCAGTGTCCAGGCCTCAAGAGGAACCATCACCACACAGCCAGGAATCCTCACCCTCTGTTTTTGCAGGACCGCAGGTCCGCGGGAGCTCTGGTACTCGGTGGAACCTTCAGATGTGTGGTGGTTAGCTGGTAAGACCTCAGTGGGGACCCCAGGTCCAGGATGTGGTCTGTGATCCAGGGCAATAGCGTAGATTATAGGATGCGCAGGCAAGATAGTTGATGATGAGTTCACTCCCAGAACTGTTGACAGACCCTGTCAAATCTGGCTTTAAAGCTCTCTTTCCATGACTGGATTATTGCGTTTTTCTGGGTGTCGTGGATCTTGAGGCATGGCAGCCATCTTGGCCACGCCATGTGGTAGTTGGCTTGGCAGATAATACCACTGTTGCAGGGAAGTGAGTTTCCACAGCGGGGACCTGGATACAGATGCAGCGCTACAGATTGATCACTGTTTAGAGTTACCCCTGTATCAGGAGATCGGCCGCCTTCCCCCATCAACAGGCCTCCAGACAAGTTAGGCTGCATGGTCGGGTGCCTTAAATTCACAGAGTACTGGCACAAATCAGGCAGTGACTTGTTCCTGCTTGTTATATGTTGGTCTGTAACACCTGTAATGCTTTAATCGTTGTGATTATGAGCAATTAAGGCTGAGTTCATGCTCGGACAGGTTGGAGCTAAGATAAAACACGTGATGATTTTAGCTGTCAGGCTCCGTCCCTCCCAGATTTGTCTTTTATCCATATTTTCCAACATTTTCCAAATTGTCTTGCTGTGTTTGCGCATATATGATAGCTACGTCTTCTCTTTGACCTTTGACCATCTCGTTGGGGTCCTCTCTTGATCTCTTACATGCAACCTCACCAGCCTTTCTCCACCACTTCTCTCCCTGGCTGGAATTGAGGAATCAGTTCAGGTTGCTGCAGCTTGATCTCCTTTTCCACAGGGTTTAATATTTCCTACATTTTGTCTGTGGCAAATCCATATTCCGGACCTTTTATTTTTGGCTGCGCTCCCATGCTGCCTTTGCTGTAATATCTCAACTTTGAAAGAGTAAACAGGCAGCCTCCTGTCTTGTATTAAAATTAGAGATTAGCCTAGCCTTGGTGAAGGTATAATCTAAATTTTAATAAAGGCAGGAGGCAAGTATGTTCCCTCCCTTCCCATTTTTTCTTCTGCATGCCTATATTGTGTTCTTCTATTGCAGTTTTGTGATCATGCTATTTTGTCGTTCTGTACATGTTTTGTTCTGATGTTTTGCAAGATAGTTATGATGCCCTGTCCTTATTATGCTTAATGCTAGTTATGTTGATTGTCTCTCTGGGATTTTCTGCATTTTATGTTGCATACCTTGCTACATTTATGTTGTATATTTTTTGCTGGCGATTGCTCTCTTACTTTCATGTTCTTTCTGTTTTTTTTCTGTCTAATTTGATGGATTGTACCATTTCTTCTCTGGATAAAGATGTCCCTGTTAGGACTTACTGGTTTGCCTGTTTATTTTTGCTATTTCTACTCTACCTGTTTGACATTATCAAAGAAAGAGGATGTTGGAGAAGCCTGTTATGGTTTTAATGCATACTTCTTGTCTGTGACTTTTTTTTTTCATTTAAACCTTTGCTGCTGGGAGATTTTAGTAAAGAAAGTTAAAACAAATATTCGACGCCACCAAGGCTAGGCTAATCTCTAATTGTATATAAATATCCTCCATACCTTTGTTGTCATGGTAAGTCTGTCTAAGGGCTCAGTATAGAGATTATCATTCAGAGTTTCTGGTTGATCATTAACTTGGACCTCTAAGCTATGATCCTTTCTATGAGAACTATTGTCATGATCTCCACTTCCTACCAATAAGTGATACCATTCTTTCAATGCTAAGAGGATGGACAATAGTTTACTGCTGCCTACATCATAGTTATTCTCTCTGTAGAAATACTATATGTAAGAACACAAGGATGAGCAAAAAGATGGGCTAAAAGATGAGTAGACAGAGCAAGAAGGTTTTAAATACATGTTATTCAAATAAAGTTCAAGAAACAAATGGTAACTGTAAATGTCTACTTGCTAATGCAAGAAACTTGAGTAAGAAAATGGGGGAGCTTGAAATATTGGCATACATTGAGCAGTAGGACATAACTGGGATAACGTAGTTGCATGAAACACTTGATTGGGATATTAATTTAAATGAATATACATTATTTAGGAAGGATAGAAAAAATAAAAAGGGGGCAGGGCATGTCTTTTTACAAAACCTGGTTTGAAGTCTAATTACATTTTATGTGCAGATACCAGTGAGGATGTAGAAGCATTATGGGTAGAAATATTCATGTGAAAAACAGGATATCCATTTATAGTAGAAATATGTTAGAGTCCCACAGACATTAATCCTGATATGGAAAAGCAACTGCTATCTCAAATGAATAAGGCTGAACAACTAGGTAATTTGTTAATCATTGGTTATTTTAATTATCCAGACATCGATTGAGGCAGAAGGACTAGTAGTACAGTTTAGAGAAACAATTTTTTTAAATATGATAAACAATACTTTCATCTTTCATCTCAATTAGTATAAGCGCCAACAAGAATAGATGCTTAGAAAAACAATAAGTGTGCTATACAGCAGGCACTTAATGATTTCAAATATATGTGAAAGTGATAAGCAACTTTAAACACTCTGTGGGCACTCCCCAAAGAAAACCACAACAACCCAAAATTACAAAAAGCTATTACTCCGTGTTCAGGTGATATAACCCACCACAAACACAAAAGTAATGAGTGAACTGCTCAAAAAATATAAAAAAAATTTACCCCAGAATTTATTGGGGTAACCAGTCAATATGTGAACAAAAGAAATTAAACAAAATAGTGTAATATTGAATAAATAGGCACAAGACTGCTGAAATTAATTGTAGTTACACTTACGTTTTTGATAGCCTTTTAGCGAACAGACGCTAAATGTGTAAGCCTCTGTGCCTTTAAGACGGCAATTTTACCTTCTTTGGTGCAGTATTTGGTTTAAATGTTTTTTTATGTTGTACGTAGTAAAGGCAGTCAGATAGAAAAATTACTAATGCAGTTTCATGTGTGCCTACGCAGAGGCTAATGAAATCATCAGAAAGCAATGTTATATATTCAAGTAAAAAGATATAAGTATGCATAACTACACAGAACTTTTTCTAATAACCATTTATAGCATTAGGTAGGCCTTGTATTCCGGTGCAGAGGTACGAAGAAACATTTTGGTTGAACCAAAGTGGTAGAAGGCCTAAGTAGGCGATAAGAGAAAATGTATAGTAATAGGTAGCTTATATATAAATGAAGAGCAGGTTATGTAAACAACAATGTTTACGCCTAACTGAAGAAAGTCAATCAACAATGTAACGCATTCTGTCTGTATTCCAATGCAGGTGTCTTAATAAGTATATTGGTTGCCGCACTTTAAGAATGAGTCAAAAGGGGTGATATGTGGAAATGTATATCATTCTGTGATGTGTGTGGGGATTGGAATTATAGCATGTGTGTTTTGTGGCACTATTAAATAAAAAGCAAGTGGGATCAAGTCACAGCAGCATGATACCTCACCAGAAACCAGAAATCATTACTGCCATTTGTGTGCGGTATCAGTGTGTATGCAAATGTTTCCTTATTAGTGTAACTGTATTGTTGGAGTGGTCAGAGAGCTGCTTAGGATCTACGTTAGGATGCCTGTATATCTGACTGTCTGTAATCGTGATTCACTGATATCAACATGAGGCACCTCTGCATGTGTTTGGATGACAAACTAGATGTGGTCTCCCTCTGTCGACCCACAGGGGAAGTGCCACCGGTAGCTTTGAGTTTCAGGTCTTCAAAACGTCTGGTGTCTTCAACCCACCTGTGTAATGATGGTGCTCATTGTTGTCTCCAGTATATTGGGATCATGACCTTTGCCTCATTCCATAGGCATGGAATCACGGATCGTTTGTAGCTCTGCGTCCCCAGTTGGGTTTGGTCAGGGCTGGCCTTAAGGGTGCGCGAGCTGTGCAGCCACACAGCTTGCACACCCACTGGATGACAGCTGTAAGGGGGTGCTCAGAGCACTTCCACAATGCAGGGTGCGCTGTGTAGCGTAAATACATGGCACCGAGGTGGAGGATTCCATTATCCTCCACTCGGGTCTATTAGAGATAGTAAACAGGGCGGAGCTAAGCGGCAGGCAGGGGCAGAGCTAAGCAGCAGTTGAGGGTTAATGTGGCCGAACCCTCTGCTTGGTAAGGGTGAGTGCTTGCTCCCCCACCTATCACCACACTGTTTCTGTTACCTCCACCTACCCTCTGTGCCCCTGCTCCTCCACCTACCCACTTTGCCCCTGCTCCACCACCTGCCCACTGTGCCCCTGCTCCCCTACCTGCCCACTGTGCACCTGCTCCCCATCTGCCCACTGTGCACCTGCTCCCCCACCTACCACTACACTGCCCCTGCTCCTCCACCTACCCACTGTGCCCCTGCTCCCCACCTATACACTGTGCCCCTTCTCCTCCAGCTACCACTACACATCCCCTGCTCCTCCACATACCCACTGTGCCCCTGCTCCCCCACCTGCCCACTGTGCCCCTACCTACGACTACATTATCCCTGCTCCCCCACCTACCCCTACACATCCCCTGTTCCCCCCACCTTCCCACTGTGCCCCTGCTCCACCTCCTGTCCACTGTGCCCCTGCTCCCCACCCACCACTACACTGACCCTGCCCCCACCTACCACCACTGTGCCCCCTGCTCCCCCACCTACCGCTACACTGCAGCTACTCCCCCACCTACCACCACTGTGCCCCCTGCTCCTCCGTCTACAGTGCCTTGCAAAAGTATTAACTTTTTACCTATTTTGTTACATTACAGCCTTAAGTTAAATGTTTTATTAATCTGAATTTTATGTGATGGAACAGAACACCATAGTCTAACTTGGTGAAGTGAAATGAGAAAAATATATACATAAAACTATTTTTCAGATATAGAAAACAGAAAAATGGCATGTGTGTATGTATTCACCGCCTTTGTTATAAAGCCCATAAAAAGTTCTGGTGCAACCAATTACCTTCAGAAGTCACATAATTAGTGAAATGATGTCCACCTGTGTGCAATCTAAGTGTCACATGCAGGGCTGCCATCAGAAATTGTGGGGCCCCTGACACAGCTCAAGGTCTGGGCCCCCGGTGCTTGCACCCGAGTCCACCCAAAGTGCTGCAGCCCCCCCCCACACCCCCCACAAGTCCGCCCACAGTAATGCAGTGTCGGGTGCAAGGAATTTTTGCCGCCCTAGGCAAAAGTTAAGTTTGCCCCCCCCATGTGACATCACAATGCCCCACCCATATGATCTGCCATGTTAACTAACACCAGTGCTGCAGTGCCGCCGTGTTTACATTAAAAGGCTTGCAGGGACAGGCTAGACACCAGAACCACTACATTAAGCTGTAGTGGTTCTGGGGACTATAGTGTCCCTTTAATGTGAGGTAAATTAGAGATTAGTGCCACAAATAATATACTAGATTGCCTACTTACAACCATATGAGGATAATGATGGGCTCTAGCTCCCGTCTGGCTCCACTGGTCTGGTGTAGAACAGGCTCTCTGAAGGCGGTTTGTAACTGTGGTCACAAAAATCAATGTTCTGGGATCAACGGGAAGCAGCTCCATTTTTTTGAGGGCCCTTTACACAGCTCAACGTCTGGGTCCATTCATGTTCCACCAATGAGTTTGTTCAAAGGGGGTGGAGTGTGTGTGGGGGTATGTCCTGATGTGTGTAAGGAATGCATTGTGTGAATCTGTGTTTGTATGTGTAAGGGCTGCAAGGTGAGTTTGTGTATGTATGGGATGCAGTGTGTGCGTCTGTAAGGGATGCATTGAGTGTGTGTGAGGGGTGCATTGTGTGTTGCTGTGTGTAAGGGATGCATTGCTTGTGTATGTGTGTCTGTGTGTAATGCATTGTTTGTTTTTCTGTGTGCAAGGGGTGCATTGTGTGTGTGTGTGTGTGTGTGTGATGTATGTCAATCTCTCCCCCTCCCCCTGTCAATTTCCTTCTCCCTCCAATTTCCTTCTTCTCCCCTCCTCTCCTTCTTCTCCCCCTCCCTCTCCAATTTCCTTCTTCTCCCCCTCCAACTTCCTTCTTCTCCCCCCTCCTCTCCAACTTCCTTCTTCTCCCCCCTCCTCTCAAAATTTCCTTCCTCTCCCTCAAAATGTCCTTCCTCTCCCCCCTTATATTTCCTTCCTCCCCCCTCAAATTTCCTTCCTCTCCCTCCCCTCAAATTTCCATCCTCTCCCCTCCCTCAAATTTATTTCCTCCCCCCCTCCTCCTGCCCCTCCCCTCCTCCCTTAAATTTCTTTCCTCCCCCCCTCCTCCAATTTCTTTCCTCCCCCCCAATTTATTTCCTCCCTCCCTCAAATTTCCCCCTCCCGGCCTTAAAATTTCTTTCCTCCCCCCTCCCTCCCTCCCTTAAATTTCTTTCCTCCCCCCTCCCTCCCTTAAATTTCCTCCCCTCCCTCCTCCTCCCTTAAATTTCTTTCCCCCCCCTCCAATTTTTTCCTCCGCCTCCCTCCCTTCCTTAAATTTATTTCCCTCCCTCCCTCTGACAGCCGGCCAGCGCGCGAGGGAGCACTCTCTGTGTGCTTCCTCTTCAGCTCCCTCGCGCGCCGCGTACTAATGCCAGTGCCGGAAGATGACGTCATCAAAGAAAATGCTAGGTCTAGCGCAAACCCAACACATCACATCACCCAAAGAACACGGTGGTGGCAGCACCATGCTGTGGGGATGTTTTTCAGCAGCCGGGACTGGAAAACTGGTCAGAGTTGAGGGAAAGATGGATCGTGCTAAATACAGGGATATTCTTGAGCAAAACCTGCAACACTCTGTGCTCCTAGTCAAAGCCCAGACCTCAATCCAATAGAAAATATGTGGTCAGACTTAAAGAAAGCTGTTCACAAGTGCAAACCATCCAACTTGAAGGAGCTGGAGCAGTTTTGCAAGGAGGAATGGGCAAAAATCCCAGTGGTAAAATGTGGTAAGCTCATAGAGACTTATCCAAAGCGACTTGGAGATGTGATTGCCGCAAAAGGTGGCTCTACAAATTTTTAACTTTAGCGGGGTTAATAGTTCTGCACATTGACTTTTTCTGTTATTTTGTCACAATAAAAAAAAACAAATAAAACATCTTCAAAGTTGTGGGCATGTTCTGTAAATCAAATGATGCAAATCCTCAAACAAAATACAAAAAATGCCAAGGGGGGTGGTGGTGAACACTTTTGCAAGGCACTGTACCACTACACTGCCCATGCTCCCCCACCTACCACTACACTGCCCCTGCTTTCCCACCTACCACTGCTGTGCCCCCGGCTTCCCAGCTACCACTCCATTGCCCCTGCTCCCCCACCTACCACTACATAGCCCCTGCCCCCCATGCACAGCCAATAAACCCAGCATAAATATCACATACATCCAATACACACATATTACACACAGCCAACATAGAGCATACATATCACACAGCCATAACGCCTATCACACACACACAGACACTACGCACACTACATCATATTATTATGAGATTTATTACAATGAAGCTCTCTCATACAAAATGCAATATGTATCTGTCTTCCGAGCTCCGGCCAGTCAGAGTGTTGCCGCGGATTACCACTAGAAAGCTCTGACACTGTAAGTGCCTGAGCTAATGAGACAGTTACTCAAGGTCTGCATCCGGTGAAATAAATATAAATATTATATACAAACAATACACCTATTGACACACACTATACATGGATGACAGGGGGAGGGGGGTGCTGTGAAGATTTTTCGCACAGGTTGCCTTAAGGCGTAAGGCCAGCCCTGGGTGAGGTAAATGGCAGGTTCCATAGGGGAAGGCTCCTCTGTGAGATTTGCTATCATGTGGCTGATTGCTTCCCAAAATGGGTGGATTAGCCTGCAGGTCCACCACACGTGGAAGAACATACCACTCTCCTTGCCACAGTGCCAGCAGATATCTGGTGTTGTGGGATCTTGTCTGTGGAGGGTTTGCAGAGTCAAGTACCAGCATGTGAAGACTTTATAGGAGTTCTCCTGTACTCGTGCCAATGTTGGAGTTTTTTGCATCAGGAGAATCATCTTGCCCCATTCAGCTTCCGTGATTGATTTATCCAGTTCCTCCTCCCATCCTCTCTGACACAGAACAGACAGAACTAGAGAAGGGATCTAGAGAAGGGGCACTCCCCCGGTCATCCCCAAGCCGATCCGTTGGGATCAGACTGTATATGCCGGCTAAAGATTAAGGGGCAGCAGTGTGGCAGACAGCCTACCCATTTGTGACTTTTCCCCACTGTGTCTGTGTGTTTTGCCCCATTTACATATACCCTATCCCCTGTCCATTCGGAATATCCCTACGAAGAGACTTTTTTTCACCTCCCGAATGAGTGCTCCCTCTAATTGGCAATTAGAATGCCCATCAGAACGTTAACACCCCGACCTGATGCCCAAAACCACAAGGGAAGCCTTGACACGTGCCATTCCCTGGGTGGCCGCCAGTTTGTATAGAGAAACGCCATTCTGGGGGGGGCATTCGTGAACTGCTTCCCACCCCGTTCAGTTCCCGAATGGGGACCTCCCCAGTTACCATTGGAATGTTCACACCAATCATACCGCCCAGGGGGAGCATTCGTATCTTGAAAGGAGATGCTTCCCTTGCCCGGTTTCACACAGGGACCTCGTGAACGAAGGCTGTTTGAGGCAGGTACCATTACGGGGTTCCTGGGATTGGTATGGCCATCTTTTGGGGACAATGGCTGGTTTGGCTGGCTTTCTGTAACTGGGAGGCAAGGAGCTGGGAAGCATTCTTGCGCTGTGACTCCCAGTTACAGAGGGTCCTGGAAAGAAGACCCCCTATCACCAGAAGTGGGAGACCCTACATCTGGGTGGCAGGAACAGGGGACAAAGGGACTGGGACTCCACTGTCACGCTGAAGACCCTTGGGAGGGTACACTGGTATACACCCCTTGCATGGGGTTTTGCATAAAAGCTGTGTGTGGCCAGTAAAGTTGTTGTTGTACCTTCAGGACTAGGTGTTGTCCAGTTACTGGGGGTAAATGGGTTTATTTGCCTTATAAGTGGTTCCTGACCGGCTAAATGAAGGGGACTAGCAGAGGCAACCAGTCGGGTTACACCGTGCATATACTATCTGCCTCTAGCTGAACCCATTTATTTCCGCTGTCAGTTATGCTGATTTTTCTTGAGAAGTGTGTGGCTAGGTAATATTTTTCTAGGTCTGGTAGTGCTAGTCCACCTCTGAGTTTTGGGAGCGTTAGGTAGGAATGTGTTATTCTGGATGATCTGTCTTTCCATATCAACTTTCTTATTTCTGCTTTTAGAGTTTTAAAAAAATGAGGCCGGGACTGAAATGGGCACCGTCTGGAATGCAAACAGTATCCTTGGCAATAATGTCATCTTTATCGTGTTGACGTGGCCTAGCCAGCAGATATAGTGAGCACTCCAGGTGTGTAGTTCCTCTATTGCTTTCCTTAACAACGATTGATAGTTATGAACTATTGGTTGGTTAAGTCTTTTGTGAGCCATATGCCCAGGTAACGCATGGTGGTGGTGCACCACTTAAAGGGTTACTCCCTCAAGAGTGACTGTGATTTCCAGAATTTCCAATTTTGTATCGTTGTTTTGGAGATTCGAGACATGGCCATATTTCGCAAACTCCCTCATGACCTCTCTCAGGGTGGCGGCTGGATTCGTAAATACGAAGAGCAGGTCATCCACATAGGCTAGTACTTTATGATGGGTTTTTCCTGTGTTCAGTCCCTGGATGCCTGTATTCTCCTATATCTTATTCAGGAGGCTCGACTGACAGCGTGAAGAGGAGAGGGGACAGTCCTGCCGTATTCCGTTGGAGATGGGAAATGGGTCTGAGAGGGCTCTGTTTATTCATAGTCATGAGGTGTGGTTATGATACAGCGCTGATATCCATGACATGAAATTCAGTAGGATGCTCATCCTCACATAAGCCCCCAGTCCACCCTGTCAAATGCTTTTTCAGCATCCTTTAACAGGAGTACAACCCCTGTGTCTGGCCTCCACTATAAGGTTCAGGGCTCTTATTGTGCTGTCCATGACGTCTCTTCACTGGAGGAAACCAGTCTGGTCTGGCTGCATGGCTCCAGGTAGGAGAGGAGAGATGCGATTGGCCCGGATCTTTGGCAGAGGGTCGGGTCCTTGGTGTCCATGGGTAGCAGCGTGACATTGGCTGAAGTGACATAGGTGATGCACCCTCCAATTTTGAGTTAAAAGCTATCAGGAGTTTCGGAAGTAGTTTGGGTGAGAAGGTTTTGTAGTATAGACGCAGGAGGCCATCTGGGCCAGGGGATTTGCCGGATTGTGAGGTTTTTGATGGCGTATGCTAGTTCTTCTGATATTATGAGTGCCTCTAGGGGCTTGATGTCCCGGTCGTCAAAGCGGGTCAGGTTGGCTGAGTTTAGATAGCGCAGGATCTCTTCCTCGCTGGCCTCAGTGCGGGTCTGATCGGTATCTGTGTGTAGATTATAGAGGGAACTGTAATATTGGTGGAAATCTGGTCGGGGATGTAGTGCAAGGTCTGTGATGGTTCATTGATTTTGGGTATGTATAGGTGTGTCTTGTGTCGCCTGAGCAGGTTCGCCAATAGGCACCCACATTTATGATGTCAGCCAAGAGGCGGGTCAGGCGGGTTCCCCACCAAGGAATATGGAGTTCTCCAGGTAAAATCCTCAAGGAAGGAGATAGGAAGGTCCAGAAATTAATTTAAAAAAAAATAGTTTTAAATTTTAAACATCTGGGGGTCTCTTTATTATGAAGAAGAAACACAAAAAAACATTTCTTACCTTTAAATCCATATACTGTCCGCAAAGATATGATATTAAAGGACCACTATAGTGCCAGGAAAACATACTCGTTTTCCTGGCACTATAGTGCCCTGAGGGTGCCCCCACCCTCAGGGTCCCCCTCCCACCCGACTCTGGAAAGGGGAAAGGTGTTAAAACTTACCTTTTTCCAGCGCTGGGCGGGGTGCTCTCCTCCTCCGATCCTCCTCTTCTCCTCCCCGTCGGCTGAATGCGCACGCGCGGCAAGAGCTGTGCGCCCATTCAGCCGGTCACATAGGAAAGCATTCATAATGCTTTCCTATGGACGCTGGTGTGCTCTCACTGTGAAAATCACAGTGAGAAGCACGCAAGCGCCTCTTGCGGCTGTCAATGAGACAGCCGCTTGAGGAAATAGGGGAAGGCTTAACCCATTCATAAACATAGCAGTTTCTCTGAAACTGCTATGTTTATGAAAAAATGGGTTAACCCTAGCTGGACCTGGCACCCAGACCACTTCATTAAGCTGAAGTAGTCTGGGTGCCTAGAGTGGTCCTTTAACAGCTTCATTACATGTCGTTCAAAAAATGTAATATACCTTTTAGAATGCCCCTGCAAATTACAATATGTTGGCATAACCACTAGGAGTCTAAAATCCTGCATTGCAGAAACATATCTAAAGGCTTTTTAAACCATTCTATGTCTAAACATTTTTTAACTTATAATAAAGACCCCAGATGTATAAAATATTATGGCATAAATTTTAAAACATCTGAGGTCTATATGGGTCTATATGGGTCTCCCATATAGAGGTGGCAACCTTTTTAAAATTCTAGGGAGAAAAGAATTGAGCTGGGTTTTCAAACTAAACACTATGGCACCCCAAGGGTTAAATGCTGAATTTGATCTTTAATTTTTTTATAAAATACCTGCTTTTTCCATTATCTTTTATATGTGTTTTTTTTAGTATATTTTATATGTTTTAAAATTATGCACACGATTGCTTACCGGTATATATGTATTATTTACTGTCAAATATTTACTAAGCTCTTCAGATTGGTGTTTTTTCCCATCTTTATATTTAGTTTTATTTTTTTGTGTGTCTCTTTCTATTCTACCTACATTCTTTTACTATTTTATCCCTCTTTCACCATAAATCATATGTAGTCCTTCCTGGGACGTCAAGTCCCTGAGTTCCCTTTTGCTTTCACTCCCTGCAGGAGAATCTCCTATTTCAGTATCCCGTCCCCTGTCCCCCAAGTCTATTTTGCCTGCTTTTTTATATGGTTCTCATGATGACATGGCCATCTCGAGACTCTCACATTTAATGGTTTTCATTCCTCTTTTTATTTTTAATTTTTAATTTATTTTTTTATAATCTTTATTTTTGGTAGTGCATAGCATAACATACAGGAATATGTAGACTTTTTTGAGTTAAGAATAGCAAAAGCAAATCAAAGGTCAAGAATACTGCACTTTTTGTTGTGAAAAAGACATAAAGGCATCAGCATTACAATTCTCTGCAGATAAACAAAGAGACAAAGAGATGCTCAGAACTGTTGATAATGGCATTAGAAAGAAGCCACTGGGTACCTATACTATGAGTGTATCTCTGTTAGAGCACATGCTAGATATATCTAAGTAGTAAGGTGAACAGAAAGGTCATCAGGTCGTCACTAAAATGCTGGGGTAGTTAATTGAATTTAAAGTAAAGAAAAGAAACAAAATTATCATAAATCAGGCATGTGTTCACTGGAAGGTGAGCAGGTGAGCCACAACTTTGCTGTGGGACTGCAAAACTTTAATCGTGGATATCTAATCCTGGGTCGGGAGATCGGCCGCCACTCCCACACACCAGGCTATTTAGCAGGCTAGGCTGCCGGCTCGGACGGTGTGTGGTAGCGGTGAAATGGTACAGGGTCGGCATCTTGAGTTCTCTCTCGGTATAAAGCACCCCACAGCTCATGTGCAGTAGTTGCCGGTGCAGAGAATAGCTGAAAAAGGCTCGTTTTATGCCTGGAACTGTCGGAGCTATGAAGAAACACGTCTGGCCATCTTGGCTGTCAGGCTCCGACCCCCCCCTTTTAAAAATTTTATTAAATATAATTTGTTTTAATTATATTTGAATACTATATTTAATTTGCTATCTTTTTTATTATGCTCTAATATGTTTTTATGTTAATTTATTTCTATGTCACATGATCATCTGACTGTTTTATTTGAATTTCAGAACTATTTAAACAGTGAAGGTCCTCAGCCCTGTAACACTTTGAAAAAGCCTTTATACAGGTGAAATGCATTAGTGTATTTTTAATATTTTAAGCTATCGTATATACTCAATTTTTCGACACATTTTTTGTGCTGAAAAAGCCACCCTCGGCTTATACAAGAGGCAGTGTCTGTATTATGGCAACTTACATTGCCATAATACAGACCAGGACCGCCGGGCTCATTAGAAGCCCGGCGGTCCTGTTGCGGGCCAGCAGCGAGCTGTTTCTTAACTTTGCAGCAGCTCCGTTCAGCTCCCAGTGTAAATTTTGCGACACCCGCGAGATTTACACTGGGAGCTGGAGGAGCTGCTGCAAAGGTAAGAAACAGCTTGCTGCTGGCCCCCACACTGCTTTGCCCATGCCACTGGACCACTAGGGAATGCCATAGCCCCCTTCCCTGACCTAACAAATAAAATTAAACAATTCAATAAAAAAATTTAAATATTAAAATAAAATAAAAATATTTAAATAAAATAAAATAATAAAAATGCCCTCCCCCCACCCAGTTTACACACTCTACACAAACACACACTCTGCATTATATACACAAGCACTCTGCATTATATACACACTCTGCATTATATACACACACACTGCATTCACACAAACACACACATTCTGCATTCATTATATACACACACTGTAAATAAATATTCAATTAATGTAATTTTATTGGGATCTAATTTTATTTAGAAATTTACCAGTAGCTGCTGCATTTCCCACCCTAGGCTTATACTTGAGTCAATATGTTTTCCCAGTTTTTTGTGGTAAAATTAGATGCCTCGGCTTATATTCGGGTCGGCTTATACTCTATTATATACAGTACTTTTTGATGTTATCTTTTGTTTATTAATAAAACTAGTTTTAATTTTTTATTAATTTCTGGACCTTCTTATCTCCATCCTTAAAGATTTTACCTGGAGGACTCCATATTCCTTGGTGAGGAAGATACCACATATGCCATTGCGAATTGAGCAATACTTATTTGCTTTTCCTTTGTGAGTATCTCTCATTTATTTATGCATTATTTTAACATTACAGAGAGCACTATTTTTGTTTTTATATTCTTTCTTATATTTTCGGAGCACTTTCTACTGGCATAAAAGAATACATAGAATGTGAGCACCACTACTACCGCTACTGACCATACAACGCTATCCACTGGCCTAAGGACACCTCCTCATATAGCACCAGGACCATCTACATATCCACAGACGGGGATTGTACCATCCAGACGCAGTGAGCTGGAGCTGATCTTGAGCTACAGAAAAGTGTAAGTGCAATCTTTTTTATTTGCCATATTTGATAAACCTAAAATACTACACTATGTATGGGTTTTGTCCCTTCTATTTTTCATATTGCTCCTTTGGAACTAATGACTAGTGCTGCTTCCTGTCATTCTCTTATTTAGTCTCCAAGTGCTGTAAACTAAATTTATTTTTGTTACTTTTGTTTCTAACTCTACAAGAGCCTTTTTGACATGTATTCTTATAAAGTTGTGGAGATCATTTTTTCCTGAAAACTAAGGACTTTATTTTGTTGCATATATCAATTTCAATTGAAGAGAACTTATTACACAGTTGATCTTCTGAGTTCACTAATTTCATCTAAAGAGACTAACTCAGGGGTGCCCAAAAGGTAGATCCCCAGTTGTTTTAAAACAAAAACTTCCATGATGCTTTCTCATTCTAAATGCATGCAAAGCATTGTGAAAGTTGTAGATCTACCTTTTTGGTACCCCTGCTCTAAATTTATTTTCTTCTCCTTCAAACTAAGGCGTCCTTCTGTAATTGTGAACCTAATACAATCAAGTTTCAATCTTATAAAGAATTTAAAGTCACATTTCATTTGATCAAATTGTTACAACTTACTTCATTCCATTCCAAACTGTTTATATTCAAGTTCTTCCTTATCAAAGAAATCAAGTTTTATTCAAAACCGCAGAAAAGATTTGAAGTGAAATTGTACATTTCTAAAATTCTTAAAGTGACATTGTATTTTAAGTAGAAATCTTAAATATACAGTTACTCATTATTCAAATTCTATTAATATCCTACATCAACTTCTTGAAATATCATCTTTAGTGACTTAATAAAGAGTTTAATTTGCAGTTGAGTTCCAGTCTTTCTTTGAATATTAAAAAGCATAACAGTTCTACACACCTATTATTGAGGGATATTAAAATACTGCATCAAAGTAGGTAGTTTTGCTGCCTTAAAGGCATGGAGGCTTACATGTTTAGAGCCTGTTCGCTAAAAGACTCTCAAAAACGTGAGTGTAACTACAACCACTTTCATCACTCGTGTGCCTATTTATACAATATTATACAATGTTAGTTTAATTTCTTTTGTTTGTTTTTTTAGGCAATCTGTATTTATGAAGATTGTTTTGTTTTTGAGCAGCAAGATAAACAATATGAATTACACATTCGCCATTACAAAAGGATAGTAATTCACAAACGGAGGATGCTGCACTCACACTTAGGAATCCAGGTGGTTATCAGGGCCAGGATTGGCAAAACCCAGTTTAGTAGATAAAATAAATTGCGTCCAGGCACTCAGGATTACTGCAGGAAGGCAGGTTTATTGGAACTATTTTGTTCCAATAAACCTGCCTTCCTGCAGCAATCCTGAGTGCCTGGACCCAATTTATTTTATTTACAGGATAGTGTCATGACAACGATGGCAAAATGTATGCAACAAATATATTCAAGGAAAAGGTAAACTTTGGTTAAAGAACAGATAGTAGACATGATACACAAGTAAAATAACAATAAATGTTAAGTGGCTGATAACATGGACGGCAAAGAGTAATTGACTTGCTAAACTGTCTTCAAATAAATAGGAGCAGTGCACCTGGCTCTCCAGTCAACTAACGGGATCAAACCAGCCTCTCCACAGTGAAGTCAATAAGACTAAATGCAGTGTAAATTCTGCATTACCCCCAATAGTCCCATCTCCAACCTCCTCAGCCACCCCCCTACCTGTTCATGGGAAAATAAGGGGGCCTAGAAAGCGGAAGAAGAGAAGAGAAAGAAGGAGAAAGGTTAAAGAGACGAAGAAGAGGGGGTGGTGAAAAATTATCTTGGAGTGAGTACGTTTGTGAGTTGAAGTCCTCAAGTCCTCTATCTTCTCCCCCGGCCGGAGTCGGCTCCACGTCCCATGAAGTTGTAGCTGCTCTGTCACAACCCCTCTCTCCATCTCACCACAGACCAGTGGGTCTTGTCATTCTGAGTATCCATGTGGTGGGTATATCATCTAAACACTGAGACAAAAATAGATGCATGTCTGGATATTGTCATAACTAACAAGGTTGACTTATTTTCACACAAGGGAGCACTTGGGAAATCATGACCATAATACAAAAGAAATTAACAAAAAAAATGATATGGGTACAAGATAAAATAATATTAAAAAGGCTAAATTCAATAGTATAAGGGCATCTTTACAACAAATTGACTGGAAGGAATATTTCACTGGCTAAATCACAGAAGATAAATGGTAAGTCTTTAACAAATTCTACAAAAGTACATTTATCAATGCATACCATTGAGAAACATATATAAAAGAATCAAAATTAAAACCAATGTGGCTTAATAAAAAGGTCAGTCAAGTAATGAAAGATATGAAAAGGGCATTAAAAGCATTTAAATGAAAGTGGTCAAAAACATCATATAAACTGACTACTGGGTCACAAAGAGATCATAAGATCGCGGCAATATGGAGCAGGCACTGGAACAAGCCGCTGGCAGGAGGAGCAATTCACCGCCGCACTGAAGCTTGATTCACCCAAGCAATACCTGCCTCCCTGCGGCACTCCCCGCCGAAATCAAACACTCCCGAGCAAGGGGGTCGACTGACACTGGACTTTGCTCCTGAGGCATACAGCAGGCTCTGGGTGGGAACACTTTTCAAACCTACCTACGCCACTATATGTTGCCGAGCCATGTTTTGCCCTCACATGTCGAAGACCAGAAAATTACACTCCTGTTTGCAGTTGTTATTTTTCTTATGTTAGAACCTAGAATATCTCTGACTCCTAAGTCGCTTACCTGAGGCGGAGTACACATCAAACTACACAGGGGCAGTCCAGGGGATAATCAAAATTATTAACGCTACGCAGGCTCACTTAAAGGACCACTATAGTGCCAGGAAAACATACTTGTTTTCCTGGCACTATAGTGCCCTGAGGGTGCCCCCACCCTCAGGGACCCCCTCCCGCCCGGCTCTGGAAAGGGGAAAGGGGTTAAAACTTACCTTTTTCCAGCACTGGGCGGGAGCTCTCCTCCTCCGATCCTCCTTTCTCCTCCCCGTCGGCTCGATCGCGCGGGCAAGGCTGCGCGCGCATTCAGCCGGTCACATAGGAAAGCATTCATAATGCTTTCCTATGGACGCTGGCGTGCTCTCACTGTGAAAATCACAGTGAGAAGCACGCAAGCGCCTCTAGCGGCTGTCAATGAGACAGCCGCTAGAGGAAATAGGGGAAGGCTTAACCCATTCATAAACATAGCAGTTTCTCTGAAACTCTGAAACTGCTATGTTTATGAAAAAATGGGTTAACCCTAGCTGGACCTGGCACCCAGACCACTTCATTAAGCTGAAGTGGTCTGGGTGCCTAGAACACATCAATCCTATACACTCACCTCGCTTACAAGCCAGCAGACCTGCCTATTAAATGTGTTATAGCCTAGCTCACACTACAGAAGAGTAGTGATGTACCGAACGGTTCGCCGGCGAACGGTTCCTGGCGAACATAGCATGTTCGCGTTCGCCACGGCGTGCGAACATATGCGCGGTTCGACCCGCCCCCTATTCGTCATCATTGAGTAAACTGTACCTCACAGTCAGCAGACACATTCCAGCCAATTAGCAGCACAGCCTCCCTAGCAGACCCTCCCACCTACTGGACAGCATCCATTTTAGATTCATTCTCAAGCTGCATGCTTAGTAAGAGGAGGGAAAGTGTAGCTGCTGTTCATAAGATAGGGAAAAGTATAGCTAGGTTAGGGATAAGGGTATGCTTTTTTTGGATTTTTTTTTTCTATCTAATGTAAATGCACTTAGTTGTCTGCCACTGCTGCCAGCTTCTGTGTCATGCTCACAGTGCCCATTTCCCCAGTCAGTGCCACCAATTACATCTGGTGTCACAATAGCTTGGATTTAAAAACAAAAAACTTTTTTCACTGTTATAGATTGAATAGCAGTCAGTTGTCTGCCACTGCTGCCAGCTTCTGTGTCAGGCTCACAGTGCATACTGTGCCTATTTCCCCAGTCAGTGCCACCAATTACATCTAGTGTCACAATAGCTTG
>OW240914.1:139880128-140091756 GCA_933207985.1 Pelobates cultripes | reverse complement strand
CAAGCTATTGTGACACCAGATGTAATTGGTGGCACTGACTGGGGAAATGGGCACAGTATGCACTGTGAGCCTGACACAGAAGCTGGCAGCAGTGGCAGACACCTGACTGCTATTCAATCTATAACAGTGAAAAAAGTTTTTTGTTTTTAAATCCAAGCTATTGTGACACCAGATGTAATTGGTGGCACTGACTGGGGAAATGGGCACAGTATGCACTGTGAGCCCGACACAGAAGCTGGCAGCAGTGGCAGACAACTGACTGCTATTCAATCTATAACAGTGAAAAAAGTTTTTTGTTTTTAAATCCAAGCTATTGTGACACCAGATGTAATTGGTGGCACTGACTGGGAAATGGGCACAGTATGCACTGTGAGCCTGACACAGAAGCTGGCAGCAGTGGCAGACAACTGACTGCTATTCAATCTATAACAGTGAAAAAAGTTTTTTGTTTTTAAATCCAAGCTATTGTGACACCAGATGTAATTGGTGGCACTGACTGGGGAAATGGGCACTGTGAGCCTGACACAGAAGCTGGCAGCAGTGGCAGACAACTAAGTGCATTTACATTACATAGAAAAAAAAAATAAAAAAAAGCATACCCTTATCCCTAACCTAGCTATGCTTTTCCCTATCTTATGAACAGCAGCTACACTTTCCCTCCTCTTACTAAGCATGCAGCTTGAGAATGAATCTAAAATGGATGCTGTCCAGTAGGTGGGAGGGTCTGCTAGGGAGGCTGTGCTGCTAATTGGCTGGAATGTGTCTGCTGACTGTGAGGTACAGGGTCAAAGTTTACTCAATGATGACGAATAGGGGGCGGGTCGAACCGCGCATATGTTCGCCCGCCGTGGCGAACGCGAACATGCTATGTTCGCCAGGAACCGTTCGCCGGCGAACCGTTCGGTACATCACTATTTATAAGTTATAAGAAAAGAAAGAGCAGAAAGTACAAACCAAGGAAACAAGTACATCTAGATAACAGAAAAAAATAATCTGAGAAATAAAGGGTCCAAAGGGGGGAAAAACATATCCAAGTTCTACAGACTAACCTGGGAGTCAGCAGCAAAGAAAAAGGATGTAGGAGGGGACTGTTTTGGTTTTACTTCTTGTTTCTTACTGGTTGATTGTGTTTTCCATTTATCTCTTTATTTAAATGATAAAGGTAAAAGGTAAAGGTAAAAAAAGGTAAAGAAAATAAAGTGAGAGAAAAAAGTATTTGATCCCCTGCTGATTTTGAACGTTTGCCCACTGACAAAGAAATCATCAGTCTATAATTTTAACACAGAAAAAAACACCCCCCCCAGAAAAAAGCATGTCAAGCCTCCTGTCTTGCATTAAAACAGGTACACTAGACCTGTTCTTCCTCTTCCTATTGTTCTAGTCAGCAGCCAGGGAGACTATGAGATATAACACACAATTGATTACCATATGTTCACAACTCCCTTCAATGGCTGGTTCATTGGAAGGGATAAGGAACAATCTTGATTGCTTCCTCTGATGTTCACACTCTCAGGCTCCTTCCAGCTACTCATGCCAATCTCATCCTGATGGCTTTTGTCCAGTGGTTGATCATGAAGGTGGGTATGTAATGGACCCTGTGTCTTCTGTATGCAGATATATACCCGTATTGATGCTGTGCATCATTCTGGTGTCCTTTTCTGGAAACACAGTTTAGGGACTGCACACGCTTAATTAGATGTATATCGGTCCATGGTGCCTTTCAGACTGTGGTGGAAATATTCCCATTTAACAGATGGGACTATTAGGCACAAACAGAAATGCTCTAGCTTACAGCCAAAATGTTGCCTACTACAATGACCTAATAAAGTCTGTATTTGGATGATTTCTGTGTGTGCCCACTCTACCTTTTTAATGCTGTGGCAGGCCATGCCAATCCAGCGACATAAGTCTCATACTTATAGGACCTATGGGAACAGATGTGGGGTTATTTAAGACCACTCTATCCACTCCTCTTTGACCTGTCGTCATGTCACTTATTCAAGAGTGCATTTTCATGTAACTTGGCTTTGTATCTGACTACTCTGACCCCTGCAATCTCTGACTTTGGCTGTGCTTAATCATTTCTGCCATTTTGCACTCCTTGACCTCAGTCTTTCTTTGTTTACATATTGTCTGTTTTGCTTGCAGACTATATTCTATACTTTCATACATTAAGCCTAGCCGCCCTAAAATTCGGTAATATGTGTTCCTGAAGAGTATAGGATACCCGCTGCTTTTTAGTTAGCATGCTAGATTTCCTGCCTGCACAGGAGCCCTCTTATGCAATGTGGTTTGGCTAGGGAGATATACACTGATCAGCCGCAGTATTAAAACCACCTACCTAATATTGTATAGTTCCCCCTCGTGCTGACAAAACAGCTGTGATGTGCTGAAGCATGACTCCACAAGACCTCTGAACATGTACTGTGGTATCTGACACCAAGACATTTGCAGCAGATCCTATAAGTCCTGCAAGTTGCAGGGTTAGGCCTCGAGGGATTGAATTTGTTGCTCCAGTACATCCCACAGATTCTAAATCGGATTGAAATATGGGGTATTTGGAGCCCAATACAATTCCTGAACATGCCACTGCCCTCAGGTAACACTGTTGTACGTTGTCTGCAACAATCTCTAGGTATGTGTCAAAATAACATCCACATAAATGCCAGAACCCAAGGTTTTCCCAGCAGAACATTGCTCAGAGCATAACATGGCCACCGCCAGCCTACCTTCTTCCCATACTGCATCCTGCTGCTATCTCTTCCCCAGGTTTATGACGGACATGCACTTGGCCATCCACCTGATCTAAAAGAAAATGTGATTCATGAGACCAGGCAACCTTCTTCCATTACTCCATGGTCCAGTTCTGATGCTCACGTCCCTACTGAAGGCTTTTAGCTGTGTACAAGGGTCAATATGAGCACTCTGTCCAGTCTGCAGCTACACAGCAGAATATGCAGCAAATTGCGATGCACTGTGTGTTCTCACACCTTTTTATTTTAGCAATTTGAGCTACAGTAGCTCTTATGTGTGATTGGAACAGACCGGCTAGTCTTCGCTCCCCACTGGAATCAATGACCAGTGGGCGTCCATGATCCTGACACAGGTTCACCATTTGCCTCTCCTTGCACCACTTTTGGTAGGTACTAACCACTGCATACTGGGAACACCTCACAAGACTTGCCGTGTTTGAGATGCTCAGACCCAACCATCTAGCCATCACTATTTGACACTTGACAAAGTCACTCAGATCTTTTTGCGTACCCATTTTTTTCTGCTTTCAACAAATGTAATTGAAGAACTGACTATTTACTTGCTGCCCAATATATACCACCCATTGAAAGGTGCCATTGTAACAATATATTCAAGGTTATTCCCTTTACCTGTCAGTGGTTTTAATGTTGTGGCTAATCAGTGTACATGTCTCCCTTAACCAAAGCATTACCAGATTGTGCTGTTTTGCTCCTGCCCCATTCTCCACAGCATGAAGAAAGTCATGTGGGATTGAACAATGGCTGGTCCCCACTACATCAAGGGAACCCAGCCTCCTGCTGCATAAAAGTAATAAACTGGAGAATGGCTGAAACCACAATGTAGTTAAATATTTTTGATGGAGTATGTGTGTTAGTGGCAGTGTGTGTATCTAAATGTGTGTTTGTGGCAGTGTGTGGTAGAATGTACCTATATGTGTGGCAAATTGTATTTTTGTTTGGACCTGTGTATCTATGGTTTTGTATGTATGGGTGTTAGTGCATGTGTGCCTGGTAGTATGGTCCAGATAACAATGGTTTCCCAATGACCCTCAAATAATTAATTTAGGCCGTGGCAACTTATGCAGGTTTTATGCTCTTGGTTCAGAGATAGAACTACTTTAACAAAGCATACTAGCACAACCGTTTTCTTTATTGCCTTGCTGTAAAATGCAGAAAATAGGGTCTCCTATTTTGAAGACAAAATTGTGTCCAGTGCCCTTCTTTTGTTTATTGGATTCTACTTGTGATTACACAATGTAAAAATGTTTTTCACAGTAAGAACAGCCAATTTTGGAAAGATTGGCTTTAAATATAAAATAAAAATTTTACCACAAATTAATAGCACAAAATAATTATGCCTCCTGTCACAGAACATTTCCTTATACCCCAATTATGTTTTGTATTTATATTTCTGTGTTTTATAATGCATCCAAATGAACACACGCAATGTACAATAAATAATATATTTATTTACTTCATTTGCCACATTTTCCTCTCTGTAGATAGACCAAACAATTATATTTGTGCCATGTCAGCTCAGGAAGTTTGTGCTAGGTGTGCAATGTGCTCCTCTGCTACATGGTTGAGTTTCATGGTGCACAAGATGAACCTGCTTTTTTGTGTGGAGCTTTCTTTTTATGAGATGATTTACCATGCGTCCTTTTCACGCTTGAAGATTTGCCAAGTTTTCTGGTGATCCAGTCCAAGCAGTACTTAGTATTGGTGTATACTCCTGGTTTTTGTGCATTGGCACAACCCTGACCCCAGCTTGTTATACCAATCACATAATATGTACTACTTTGTTCATCCTGACACATAAGCGGTCCCCCACTGTCACCCTGCAAGAAGTGATATAGGGAATATTAAAGAATCCTGACTACTTGGAAGGTCCATATTCTCAATAAATGTAATTTAACCATTAACATCTTACATTGCCTACTCCAACTTGGAATGGTAAGCAAGTCATATCATACCTCATATGATTAACAAGAATCAAATGGAATGGGTTGCAAAAATAAGGGAGATTAATTTATTTTGTCAATTCCTGTCCATCCCCATTTAATGCCGGACTCAGCAAAGGTGCTGGACCATGCCACTACCCTCTCTCGCCTTGACTACCGTAATCTGCTTCTCTGTGCTCTTATATGTTCTCAACTTGCCCCGTTAAAGTCTATAATGAATGCAGTGGTGAGGCTCATCTTCCTGTCTTACTTGCCACTTACCACTTAGTCCTTACTTGCTTACTAGGTCAGTATTTTTTTCTGCCCCTATAGTCGCGTTCTTTTCATCTTCCTGTCTGCCAGCACCTACCATGCCTCCCCTCTCTGTCAGTCTCTAATACACAAGTCTTTATGCTCTGCCCAAGACTACGTCTATCTTCTGTTCGCAATCCCTCTTCTAATGCGCACCTTCAAGACTTCTCTAGAGCTACACCATTCCTATGGAACTCTCTTCCCTTTTCCTTTAGACTCTCACCCAGTCTCCACTCCTTCAAAAAATTACTGAAAACGTCTTCAGGGAGCATATCAATTAAACTGCGAATAGCTTTCCCTCCCCACACCTTGATTCCTTTCCTGCAACTGTTATAACAATAATGTAAAAATTGTTAAAACTATTCTAGCAACCTATTTTTCTACCCTTACCTTTTGTGTCACTATACCCCACTCCCTATAGTATGCAAGCTCATTGAGCAGGGCCTTCAACCCCCTCTGTTCCTGTGCGTCCAACTCGTCTGGTTACATCTACGTGTCTGTTAGTCCACACATTGTACAGCGCCGCGGAATTTGTTGGTGATTTCAAAATAATAATATTATCGGAAGAAAGTAAGAGGGGGAATCCAGCAGTGGAAAGAAGAAATTATGGGAAGCTACTCTCATGAAAAATTTGTATATATGAAAGAGAATTTTATTAAAGGACACGGAGGCTCCTATTATGCTTCTCTCTTTCTTTTATTCTTCAGCAGCAAAAGAAAAATATAGTATATATATTCAATGTAAAAAGGGAAAAAACAGTTCAATAACACCACATCATACTTCTAAAGGGTTAATCAGATACCACATATGAACCAATCAGAGTGTCCCCATTACCACAAAGTCCCGTGTGACCCTAAGCCACTCCTCTTTCTTTTGCTGCTGCAGCCTCAGATAAGTAGCAATTTTTCTCCTTCCTCTGTTGCTGTCAGTTACTAGCTTGGTTTTTCAATAACTTTGTTTTTAAATGGTTTTTCTTTTTTCCCCTCAGGGTTTATTTGTGTATTTGTTGTCTCCTTTAATTGAACCGTTAGGTCTTCGCCCTCTCTACCTTTTCCCTGCCCCCCCCCTCCTACCTCCGGTCGGTTTGTTTATTTCCCGACCGTTTGTGTCTCCTCTCGCCGCCCTCTCCCCTTTGGGGTGTCCTCCCCCCACGCACGGGTACCGCTGCCGGCGGCCCGCGGTTTCTTGAGGAAGGGCAGTTTTGCTGCGCTTTGGCTAGCGCGGCCAATACCGTGCTTTTGGGGGCGGGAATTTCTCCCTGTGTTCCCCAGGAGCTTATTCCTGAGGGAACACTCGGTGAGCTTGCTGTAATTGTTTGTTGCTTTATATAGTTTTGTTGTGCCTTGCCCACATTGGTGTCTGGTGCCTGGTAACATATAGATATATATATATATTTTGGTAATATTACTGTTGTTGGGAGTTAGTCAATTTACCGTATTTTTCGCTCCATAAGACGCACTTTTTTTCCCCTCAAAAGTGAGGGGAAATGTCTGTGCGTCTTATGGAGCGAATGTGAAGAATTACTTACCTGTCTTGGAGCGTGGGCCGGCTTCACAGCGCGCTCCGCGGTCCGGGAACTTCTATTTCAGGTTCCGGTTTCCGGCGGGACTGAAAGGAAGTGTGCACACTTCCTTTCAGTCCCGCCGGAAACCGGAACCTGAAATAGAAGTTCCTGGACCGCGGAGCGCGCTGTGAAGCCGGCCCACGCTCCAAGACAGGTAAGTAATTATGGGACAAGGGGAGGGGGACACTATGGGAGAAAGGGAGGGGAGACACTATGGGACAAGGGGAGGGGGACACTATGGGAGAAAGGGAGGGGAGACACTATGGGAGAAGGGGAGGGGGGACACTATGGGAGAAGGGGAGGGGAGGAGACACTATGGGACAAGGGGAGGGGAGGAGACACTATGGGACAAGGGGAGGGGGACACTATGGGAGAAAGGGAGGGGAGACACTATGGGACAAGGGGAGGGGACACTATGGGGGGGACACTATGGGACAAGGGGACACTATGGGACAAGGGGAGACACTATGGGACAAGGGCAGGGGGGGACACTATGGGAGGGAAAGTGCACTATGGGACAATGGGAGGGGGGGACACTATGGGATCAGAACACTAATGGACAAGGGGAGGAGGGGTTAAAGAACACTATGGGACAGGGTAGGAGGGGTTAACAATCACTATGGGACAGGGTAGGAGGGGTTAACAATCACTATGGGACAGGGTAGGAGGGGTTAACAATCACTATGGGACAGAGGAAAGGGGGGTTAAAGATCATTATGGGACAGGGGAGAAAAAAAAATATTCTGAACAAACTGTCCCATGCATAGGCGTGCGCAGCCTATTGCATTAGGGTGTGCACCCTAAAGCACAAACATACGCCGCGTGTGTGTGTGTATATATATATATATATACATATATATATTCACAGACACACACACTCACAGACACACTCACACACACTGACACACACATACTCACACACTTACAGACACACACTGACACACACACACACACTCACTGACACACACACACTGACACATACTCACACACTCACAGACACATACTCACACACTCACACTGACACACACTCACAGACACACACTCACACACTCACAGACACACACTGACACATACTCACACTCACTGACACACACACTCACAGACACATACTCACACATTTACACACAATCACAGACACACACTCACACACTCACAGACACACACTGACACACACACACTCACATACTCACACACTCACTGACACACACAGACACACACACACACACTCACAGACACACACACACACTGACACATACTCACACACTCACTGACACACACTCACACTCACACACACTCACAGACACACACACACACTGACACATACTCACACACACACACACACACACACACACAAATTATTATATTTAATTTTTTTTTTTTAAATGTCCACCCAGCCTCCTACCTGGAGTGCTGGTGGACTTGTTCCTGGGGTCCAGTGGGGGCAGGCGCCTTTCTCCAGCTCAGCCGCGGCGAGGGAGCTCTCTGCTCTCTGCTTCCTCTCGCCGCGCGGGCTGTCTGCTGTAGCTGGGAGCCGGAATATGACGTCGCGGCTGAGCTGCAGGGTGGGGGGGAATCATCACCTCTTGCCCTCCCATGACAGGGGCAAGAGGTGAAACAGGGGACACTGAGTGCCTGCAGGAACAGCGTTCCTGCTCAAAAAAAGTGCAGGAACGCTGTTCCTGCAGGACTCAAACCATAGGCGTGCGCACGGGGATTAGGGTGTGCCCAGGCACACCCGGCACACCCCGTGCGCACGCCTATGGTCCCATGGTAAGAAACACTATGGAACAGTTTGTTCAGAATATTTTTTTTTCTGGGTTTCCTCCTCTAAAAACTAGGTGCGTCTTATGGTGAGGTGCGTCTTATGGAGCGAAAAATACGGTATTACCTGTGCTAGGGTTATAAGTCTTAGCCTTGCCTATATAATTTTCTGCCACCCATCCCAATAATGCAGGCTGACCACAGTGCCTATAGTGCCACTACATCTAGGGCCACCATGCCCACCCCTCCCCTTCAGGGCCCCAAAATGCCCACTGTGTTGGACTCAGCGCAAGAGCATATGGACTCAGAGGAATTGCATTCCCTCTTAGACGCGGCTATGACAAAGTCTGTAACGCAGGCCATAGTTACTGCCATGGGTGCCATGTCAGAGAATTTATCCCATTCCATAACTACGGCGATGAGATCCACGCAATTACCTGCTAACCCCATGGCTAACCCCCCAGAGAATAAGCCGGTGGCCCCTAGTGGGCGTAAGGCCGCTAAAAAATCTCATCATTTGGACGATTATGCCTCCAAAACCCTACAGACAGACAGGGCACGTCCTGTCACAGAACCTGTGGTTGGACCACAACTAAGAGCCCCCCACCGGGCAAAATCGGTGAGGAAATGGAAGAGGGCTAAGGCCCTACTGGAATCCTCCGACTCTGATTCGGAGCTAGAGGAGGCTCAGAGCGAGTCCGAAGAGGAGGACTCTGATGATTATGATGAGGACTCTCCTGAGACTCACTTGCGGGACTATAGCTCTGCCACGGGCATGGATATGGACCATAAGGACGGAGCTGACGACTCAGCTTTGATTGACCCACAGGGCGAACCTTTGTTCGACCCGGATACCTTACAGCACCCGAGGTCCTCCGAGTGGTACCCTCTGGACCACGTAGCAAAATATATTGCTGCCCGCATCAGAAAGCCACTGGATAAGGTGGCGCGGAACAAGCTGCGGGCCGAGTGCCCACGCCCCACGGTCCCGGATATGGCATGCGCCACCCCGGAAGTGGACCCAAAAATCGCCCAATTCCTGGGAAAATCTGGCTGGAAGGCCAAGAAGGGCCTGGATTTTGCCTGGCGTAATTGCCAGGATAAGGTATTGGACATCCTTGGCCCAATCGCGAGGATGTTCGATATGGTCGAAATCGCGTTGGCAGGGGGTACACTGCTGGACCTAGAAGCCCTTCGGGGGTGGATCCAACGTGCCGTGTGTCTCCTGGGCAACGCGAATACGGCAGTGGCCACAGAAAGGCGCAAGGCGATTTTAATAAAAATTGAGCCTAAACTAGTTAATCTGGCAATCTCAGAACCAGGTCCCCAAGCTAAAGCCCTCTTATTCGGGGATAACTTTGTGAAAGAACTAGGCACGTATGTGGGCACCTTTATGGCACTTGATAAGGCTCAGGCCAGCATGAAACGAGTGTTCCACCAGAGGGTTTTTGGCGGGGCCGGCAGATATCGGGGCCGTCTGCCCGGCCGCTCGCCCCGGGGCTCTTGTGGCTCCGTACAACCTCGATTCACACCCCCGGAACCCTAGCAAGTCTCACCATTTTTCCCGGTTTGAAGCAGACCATGGCACTCCCGAGGACCCAGAGGCTCTTCATATGGCCGACGGCCTTATGGTAAGTGCGCTACCTCCTCATCTGTCTGCATTAACTATGGTGGGGGGCAGACTGGGCCATTTTGTCAAAGCATGGCACATGATCACGGCAGATGCCTGGGTGCTCCACACGGTCCGGGGTTATTCTATAGACTTAGTACAATACCCAGTCCAATTAGAACCCCCCGGCCGTATGGTGTTCTCCACACGGGACCGGGAGTTGATAACTCAAGAGGTCCAGGCCTTAGCCTCAAAAGGGGCAATCTATTCGGTTCCCTCTACCACACCGGGATTCCTAAGCAATCTATTCTTGGTACCCCAAAAAGGCGGAGGTGTCCGCCCAGTCATCAACTTGAGACCTTTAAACATGTTTGTCACATACCACCATTTCAAGATGGAAGGTATACACTCCCTACGGGACCTCCTCCTCACAGGGGACTGGATGGTCAAACTCGGTTTGAAGGACGCATACCTCACGGTCCCAATGGCCGACGACTGCCACCACTTCCTGCAATTCCGCTGGGAAAGGAACGTGTGGCGGTTCCAATGCCTACCGTTCGGCCTCTCATCAGCTCCCTGGTGCTTCACAAAGCTCATGAAACCAGTGGTGGCCCTCCTACGCAGTAGGGGCGTACAGCTCATAATATACCTGGACGATATCCTCATCATGGCCCAGGACCCGCTTCTGTTGCAAGAACATTTCTCCTGGACGAGGAATCTGTTAGAAAACCTGGGTTTTCTGATCAACTGGGAGAAGTCGGTCATCGAACCCTCACAGGCTATAGAATTTCTGGGATTCACCATAAAAACGCGGTGACCGGAACACTCCTACTCCCAGCGACCAAGGTCAAGGCCATCAAAAAGGAGCTCAGGAGGACGCTCACACGTCCGGTCCTTACTTTGAGACAGCTGGCCAGGATTGTAGGCCTCCTCTCGGCGTCAATTCAGGCCATTTTCCCCGGACCCCTACATTACAGAGCACTTCAACGGTTGAAGGCAAAATACCTTCGCTTGGGGCACTCATACTCCGACTCTGTTCCTCTCGACTGTGCCGCCAAAGAGGAAATCAAATGGTGGCTACAACACATGGAAGCCTGGAATGGCCGCGCGATCTTCGGAACGGCGCCAGACCTCGTAGTCGAATCCGATGCCAGTTTGCTCGGTTGGGGTGCGCGCTGCGGACCTATCTCCACCGGAGGAAGATGGTCCAAGGAGGAACAGGGACTTCATATCAATTGCTTCGAACTGTTGGCAGGTTCGTTTGCTTTACAGAGTCTCTTGAACGTGTCGACCAACTGTTCCATCCTGTTACGCATGGACAATGTGTCCGCAGTTCGATATATCAATCACCTCGGGGGCACGAGGTCAGCAATACTTGCAGAATTGGCAAAGGATTTCTGGCAGTTCTGCCTGGACCGCAACATATCAGTGCAAGCGGAACACATCCCAGGGATGAGCAATGTGGTAGCGGATTGGAACTCCAGACATCTACGGGATGCCAGCGATTGGCGGCTGAACCCGGCCATTTTCAGCCATTTACACTTACTGTGGGGGCCGCTGGACATCGACCTGTTCGCGTCACGGCTGAACACGCAGTTGCCGAAGTTTTTCAGCTGGAGGCCAGATCCGGAGGCTCTGGCGGCAGACGCTTTCCGACAGCCGTGGCCGCACACCAGACATTACGCTTTCCCACCCCTTTTCTCTCATCGCGCGGACCTTGCTGCACCTCAGACGACACCGGACATCCCTAATCCTCGTATCTCCATTTTGGACGTCTCAACCCTGGTTCCCTACACTCCTGGAACTGTCCATAGATCTACCAAGGTTACTGCCAGTACACCCCTATGGCAATCCGCACCCTCTCATACTACAGGGACATCTCAAGCTTTTGGCATGGCTCCTTTCAGGGGACTCGAGGACACCCGAAATGTTCCACAAACGACTCTGGACCTCTTGGCAGGAGCTTGGGCCCCTGGCACAAGGAAATCATATTTACATGCCTGGAACGCATGGTATGGTTGGTGCGTGGAACAACACGTGGATCCCATATCTGCAACTGTGAGTCACGTCCTGGGTTTCCTTACTTCACTTTTCGACCACGGCCTGGCGTATCGTACAATTAATCTCTATAGATCCGCTATCTCGGCAGGCCACGTAGGTTGGAATGGAATTCAAACAGGGAAACACCCAATGGTGTGTCGACTCCTACGAGGCATAAAATTTGCACGACCACCACGACCTCGGTATTCCGAATTATGGGATGTGAACCTCGTTCTCCGACTTTTTGAAAGTTGGCCGAAGAACGGAGATTTGTCGATCAAACAACTCACCGCAAAATTGGCCACTTTGTTCTGCCTCATCTCCTGTAAACGGGTCTCAGATGTACGGGCATTGGACATTCAGGCACGCTCTTATACACCGGAAGGGGTGGCCTTTGATATATCGAGGCGTACGAAAACGTCCATCACAAAGGTTCTTTACCCCGCTTTTCCACACAACAGTAATTAATGCCCTGTAGCCTGCCTTAAGGAGTATGAAGCAAGGACGGCTGCGGTCCAGGACCCTCACTGTGCGGACCTATTCCTGGCCATTCGACAACCGCATCGTCCGGTTTCTACAGTCACCCTATCTCGCTGGGTCAAATGGATCATGACGTCGGCAGGCATTGATACTTCCACATATGGAGCACATTCAGTGAGGGGTGCGATGGCATCAAAAGCGTTTTCATTAGGCTGTAAATTGGAAGATCTCCTCCGAGCTGCGGATTGGTCGAGAGAATCTACATTCCATGAATTTTATTTCCGTCCGGTTTCCCATTTTTCCACGTCGGTGATCACACAGCTTTGAACTAGCATAATAGGAGCCTCCGTGTCCTTTAATAAAATACCAGATTTTACTAATTTCATGACGTAAAGTCATGATTTTATAAAGGACACGGAGGCGAGTATTATCCCACCCACGAGAGGTAAGTTGCCCGCCTCTGGGAATATAATACATGTTATGGGAATGGAACCGTGTAATAATGTGTTACCTTATTGCTTTTGAATGGCTAACTTGAGAATGATGTTGTGCTAGTTATTTTGGATTATGAACGTGGAAAAATATTATCCAAGAACATATTTTACCATCTCGTTTCTCTGTTTTACAGCTTCCTAATTGGAGTGCCATAATGGTTTCAGGCATGCCCACTGGAGTGCATATAGAAGATGACCAGTTTCTTACGGATTTGTTGAGTTTTTCGTCTGACGTCATCTTTTATTGGATTCGCTGTTTTTTCTTTACACGTCCACTGTTTGGAATTTTCACTGCTGAATTTGGAGTGTCCATCAACACCAACAAAAGAAAGAGGAGTGGCTTAGGGTCACATGGGACTTTGTGGTAATGGGGACACTCTGATTGGTTCATATGTGGTATCTGATTAACCCTTTAGAAGTATGATGTGGTGTTATTGAACTGTTTTTTCCCTTTTTACATTGAATATATATACTATATTTTTCTTTTGCTGCTGAAGAATAAAAGAAAGAGAGAAGCATAATACTCGCCTCCGTGTCCTTTATAAAATCATGACTTTACGTCATGAAATTAGTAAAATCTGATAATTAGTTTGCAGAAAAATATAAATTTTTAGATGAGCTCCTATCTAGCTCAAAACTGGAACAAAATGTAAATCTCTAATAAGGAAGGTCTATTCAACACATGCCTGTTCCTCTTCAGGAAGAAGTGTTTAACATAGAACATAGAAACACAGAATGTGACAGCAGATAAGAGCCATTCGGCCCATCTACTCTGCATAATTTTCTAAATACTTTCATTAGTCCCTGGCCTTATATTCAGTGGCGTCGCTGGGGGGGCCAGAGGGGGCCATGGCCCCCCCTACATCATGCTGTGACCCCCCTTGGGCCTCCCAAATGGCGGCAACTTGCTGGCTATGTTCTTACATTATATTCCCTCGGGCTGTAACAGTGTGTGTGTCTGTTACAGCCGGGGAGGGAATGCAGGGCTGAGGTGCTGGGGGTTGTCTGTGGCTGGAGGGAGCACTGACAGGCTCCCTGGCACAGGCCCCGCCCCAAATGAAGCCCCGCCTCCCGCACATAAGCCCTGCCCCCGCCGTAAAGCAGCAGACCATGCTGCTGCAGAAGATGGCTGCCTGACCCCCAGCAACAGCCTCCAGTGACAGGTAGGCTGGGGGGGGGTGTTCACACACATTGCCCCCCATACTCACACACTGCCCCCCATACACACACACACTGCCGCCCATACACACATACTGCCCCCCATACACACACAGTGCCCCCCATACTGCCCCACATACACACACACTGCCCCCATACACACACATTGCCCCCCATACAGCCCCCATACACACACACTGCCCCCCCATACAGCCCCTCATACACACCTGCCCCCATACTGCCCCCCATACACATTTGCCTGCACCCCCATACACACACACTGCCCATACACACACATTGCCCCCACACACTGCCCCCATACACACACATTGCCCCCACTGCCCCCATACACACACACTTTACACCACCTTGCCCCCATACTGCCCCCCCACACACCCCCCATACTGCCCCATACACACCCATACACACACATTGCCTCCACACTGCCCCCATACACATACTGCCTATACACACACACTGCCCCCCATACACACACATACTGCTCCCCCATACACACACACTGCTCCCCCATACACACACACTCTACACACATACACTATCCCCATACACACACACTGCTCCCCATACACTGCCACCCCATACACACACATTGCCCACACTCACACAAACACTGCAACTGTTACACACACATACTGTCCCACACATACACTGCATCCCTGACATACACTGCCACCCTCACTCACACACTACAACCTTCAAACACACACACTGCTCACACACTGTCCCCCTCACACACACACACACACACACACTGCACCCCTTACACATTGCACCACTCACACACACCACTGCTCCTATGCCCTACTACAGCCCCATTTCCCAGCAGTCCTCAGGTGAGTTGTCAAACTGTTCTTAAACGGTTTGACTACTTACTCTGGGAGGGGGTCCCGGCACTATTGACACCATAACCACTACACTGAGCTGTAGTGGCTATTGTGTCTGGATTATTTATTTAAATAATCTACAAGTGCCCCTCCCGAGATCAGGCTCTGGATCCGCCACTGCTCAGCAGTCTGTGTGTGTATGGACTCAGAAGTCTGTGTGTGTGTGTATTTACTCAGCAGTCTGTGAATGTGTATGGACTCGGCAGTCTGTGTGTGCATGGACTCAGCAGTCTGTGTGTGTATATGTGGTTATTGGCATAGCAGTCTGTGTGTGTGTGTGTGTGTGTGTGTATGGACTCACCAGTCTGTGTGTGTGTGCATGGACTCAGCAGTCTGTGTGTGTGTGTGTGTGTGTGTGTGGACTCAGCAGTCTATCAATAATTAAAATTCCTGTGAGTTGTTGTGTAGGAAGGGCCCCAGTGCATTGCTTTGCCCAGGGGCCCTTAACTCTGTTAAAATGGTACTGCTTGTGTGTGTCAGTGAGCTTCTATTTAGTGAGCATGTGTGTGTCAGTGAGCTTGTCTTTAGTGAGCATGTGGGTGTCCCTGAACTTCTTTGTAGTGAGCCTTCTGTTTATACAAGTGAGTTTGTCTGTAGTAAGCTTGTGTGTGAGTCAGAGAGTTTTGTCTGTCAGTAAGCCTATTTGCGCATGTCAGTGAGCTTGTGTGCTTACTGTACTATATATATATATATATATATATATATATATATATATATATATATATATATATATATATATATATATATATATATAAATAGCTGAATCAAAGGTTGCACTCACGGATTCTTAAAACATAGCTTTTATTGTGTACTCCTAAAAAAATCGACGTTTCAGTCCTATTCAAGGACTTTCATCAGGATCCTGATGAAAGTCCTTGAATAGGACTGAAACGTCGATTTTTTTTATTTTTTTTTTATTTTTTTTAGGAGTACACAATAAAAGCTATGTTTTAAGAATCCGTGAGTGCAACCTTTGATTCAGATATATATATATATATATATATATATATATATATATATATATATAATTTTTTTTTTTTTTACTTGTAAGAATGGCATACGTTTTTTTTCCAGGGCTGCTTTGGATTCCCAGGGATTCCCAGTTTGGCTCTGCCAGCGAGTGCACTTTACCGCTGAATAATCTGTGTGAGCTGCCGCACACTTTAGCCCTGTTACACGCGTCTGGGAGCTGCGGTTGACAGGTACTAGTAGTCTAGAGATTGGGGTATATGCTCAGCTATCTGTATAATACAGATCTGTGTGTATAAAATATCCCGGGATAGTCAGTGCTTCCTGTATAGTGCTGCTCTCTGTCTTGGGATATTATACACAAAAAGACCTGTATTATACAGAGAGCAGCACTATACAGGGAGCACTGAGTGTCCCAATTTATTATACACACAACCCTGTATTATACAGAGAGCACTGACTGTCCAGGGATTTTATACCCAGACAGTAATTGATAGCTGTGCTGCAAAATGTCCTTGGAAATTTTTTTTCAAATGTTGGCAACTATAGCACTGTATCAAGGGTAATGTGTTTGTTTTTTTAATAATCCCTGGTGGAAAATAATGAATCCTCCACCAGGTATTATTAAAAAAAACACATTGTGTCAGGGGCAGGGCTTAACATGCGACAGGGGCGGGGTCAAACTGCGGCGAGGGCGGGGTTAAATGTGCCCCCCTAAAAAATGAATCCTAGAGACGCCACTGCTTATATTATACTTAGGATAGTATAAATACAGTTTAAATACAGAACACTCTGATCCCACCTTTAAAGGGGGCAAGCATTCCTGCATTCATAAGATGATGATGTTTGAAAAAAAATAATTTTATCTGAGATAAAAAATGTACAATCTTTATCAACATCAGTGAACAAAGATTGGAAATGTAAAATTTTGCATTTTGGGACAATATGTAGATTCTTACCAAAAACAAAAAAAAATACACATATAATTAACCAACACATTCCACTGGACAGAGGACAACATTTATCTAGTTTTCTTACCTGACAACTGTCAATGCCTCCCTCCTCATACCCTGCACACAAGTTAAAGTTTTTGATTGCGCCATCATACCAACGAGAACTGTTACATGTGTCTAAGTCGATCTGATTTACTTTGGCCTCCTGTAGAATATCTGCTGTCTGTATAGCTGTCAAGATGAAAAAAGCAAGTATCTGATTGCAATCAGTAGCAGACAGTACAGCAGTGAACATTTGAGTTTTACTAGGTCTCCATAAATACCTTGGGAAAGTTAGATTAGTTACTTACATTTCTCCTGAGTGATTCCCCAGCCACTTATATAGCATGGGTGTAAGGTGCTGATATCCACAGTGCTACCTGGCAGGCAGGCAGGTTGGACAAAGTCAGTGTATTTAACTGGTTTGTTAAGTTCTATCAGAGCCAGGTCATATGCCTCTGTGCGTGGATTGTACTTCTCATGCTGCACATAGCACTGGATTGATCGAATTTGAACTTCCTCTTCTAAGAGTTCTGAAAGCATATAACCTCCCAGAATAATTCTCCATTTGTGTACAAGGCTGAGAAATGAATGAAGGAAGAGCAAATCACAATCACAAGAAGTGTTTATTTATGAAAACATTTACAGTTGTGTTCTCCTTGTTCTTCCAAAAGATTGGTCACAGAGTTTTAGATTAACACAGAGATCTAAAATAAATGTAATTTACGTAGCTGAATAAGTGCATCTATATCAAATAGGTTTGCATCACGCTAACTCACAACATGAGTTCGCAATAATGCTTCTCTTATACTGTGACATAATTATTTCAGTAAAATGGACGCTACAGTTCCAGATGGATTCATCCCTTAAAAGAAGCAAGCTATTTTCTATAAAATAGGGCTGTCAACATGTCTTTTGTTGGAACACAAGTAAATTTTTTTCCCAAGGTTTTTTATACAAACGTATTCATGCCCACCTGCTCAATACAAGCGCATGGGCATAGAGCTGAAGATTATGATAGGTCTGATATTATATAATTTTGTATATATAATAACAGAGATGGAAAGGATAGTGAATGGAAACACAGGAGCAGGAATTGTCTGTCTCTACAGGGAGTGCAGAATTATTAGGCAAATTAGTATTTTGACCACATCATCCTCTTTATGCATGTTGTCTTACTCCAAGCTGTATAGGCTCGAAAGCCTACTAACAATTAAGCATATTAGGTGATGTGCATCTCTGTAATGAGAAGGGGTGTGGTCTAATGACATCAACACCCTATATCAGGTGTGCATAATTATTAGGCAACTTCATTTCCTTTGGCAAAATGGGTCAAAAGAAGGACTTGACAGGCTCAGAAAAGTAAAAAATAGTGAGATATCTTGCAAAGGGATGCAGCACTCTTAAAATTGCAAAGCTTCTGAAGCGTGATCATCGAACAATCAAGCGTTTCATTCAAAATAGTCAACAGGGTTGCAAGAAGCGTGTGGAAAAACCAAGGCGCAAAATAACTGCCCATGGACTGAGAAAAGTCAAGCGTGCAGCTGCCACGATGCCACTTGCCACCAGTTTGGCCATATTTCAGAGCTGCAACATCACTGGAGTGCCCAAAAGCACAAGGTGTGCAATACTCAGAGACATGGCCAAGGTAAGAAAGGCTGAAAGACGACCACCACTGAACAAGACACACAAGCTGAAACGTCAAGACTGGGCCAAGAAATATCTCAAGACTGATTTTTCTAGGTTTTATGGACTGATGAAATGAGAGTGAGTCTTGATGGGCCAGATGGATGGGCCCGTGGCTGGATTGGTAAAGGGCAGAGAGCTCCAGTCCGACTCAGGCGCCAGCAAGGTGGAGGTGGAGTACTGGTTTGGGCTGGTATCATCAAAGATGAGCTTGTGGGGCCTTTTCGGGTTGAGGATGGAGTCAAGCTCAACTCCCAGTCCTACTGCCAGTTCCTGGAAGACACCTTCTTCAAGCAGTGGTACAGGAAGAAGTCTGCATCCTTCAAGAAAAACATGATTTTCATGCAGGACAATGCTCCATCACACGCGTCCAAGTACTCCACAGCGTGGCTGGCAAGAAAGGGTATAAAAGAAGAAAATCTAATGAAATGGCCTCCTTGTTCACCTGATCTGAACCCCATTGAGAACCTGTGGTCCATCATCAAATGTGAGATTTACAAGGAGGAAAACAGTACACCTCTCTGAACAGTGTCTGGGAGGCTGTGGTTGCTGCTGCACGCAATGTTGATGGTGAACAGATCAAAACACTGACAGAATCCATGGATGGCAGGCTTTTGAGTGTCCTTGCAAAGAAAGGTGGCTATATTGGTCACTGATTTGTTTTTGTTTTGTTTTTGAATGTCAGAAATGTATATTTGTGAATGTTGAGATGTTATATTGGTTTCACTGGTAATAATAAATAATTGAAATGGGTATATATTTGTTTTTTGTTAAGTTGCCTAATAATTATGCACAGTAATAGTCACCTGCACACACAGATATCCCCCTAACATAGCTATAACTAAAAACAAACTAAAAACTACTTCCAAAAATATTCAGCTTTGATATTAATGAGTTTTTTGGGTTCATTGAGAACATGGTTGTTGTTCAATAATAAAATTAATCCTCAAAAATACAACTTGCCTAATAATTCTGCACTCCCTGTATACTAATATCACCTTACGATTTGCCCTACTCTTAATATCAAATTTCCCATCATTGTATTTTCTTAGAGTCTGCATGTTAATAGTAGTTAGTGTGCACGGCTATATATCCAATCTTTAATCATTTCTATATATTATTCAATATATCATTAGTCCTTACCTTCTATCCTTTCTCCTCTGATCTTTTCTTACCTTTTCATGGTTTTGAAGCAATGAGCTGCAGTCAGGACCCAATGTTGATTAACTAATACACCTCCACAAGAGTGACGATGAGCGCTTTTGGAGGGAACTTGAATGCTTACCAACCATGGCCACGCCCCAGGCTGGGCATCAACTCCGCCCACAATGCGCATACCACCATAATCTGGTATTAAAGGACGTTTACCACAGACTGGAAGAGAGGTAAGACAGTGAAACTAACAGAAGGGAATAACTAGCCTTTGCAATTATAGCTAAAATGGCTCCAACCTCCAAAATCCTCATACAGTGCATTCAACATAAACATCTTCTGCCAGGAAAGCTGCATTTTTATTAATATTTTATTAGTCACTTAAGGACCACATTATAGTCTATACCACCAAGCAGTGCAGGACTTTAATGCCCAGTGAAGGTTAAATCCCTGCTGGCACCAAAGACACTTAGAGGTCCCATCGGTCAGCTGAGTCCACATCCAACATCCTCAGCTGACTGCAATCCCACACTCCTCAACCTGCTCTTACTGGTTCCTCTGTAAACCACAACATTTTATATTCAATTGTTCACAGCAATACACCTGTAATATCTGTGGATGTTTGGATCCTGTACGCAAGTTGCTCTAGAGACATAACAAATAAAAAGGGGGAGAGGGGACACCCATGTCTTATGCTGTTGGTGATTGCAAAGCATGATGATGAAAATTTGGCTGTAGATACACTAGCTTCAAGGGAATCATGAAGGGTCATAATGACAAATATTAATGATGTGGGTAAACTGAATTTAAGTAAGACTTTTTGCATGTTTACCCAGATATTCGGCACCAAGGTCCAAAAATAGGTTTTTAATGTAAGATTTACGTTTTGGGGGAATTCAAATCATAATCTCTGAAGAAGTTGTCTTAAAGAGTTATAGATCAGAAATAAAGAACAGATTCTGAAAAAGGAAGAGACAGAAGAACAGATTCTTAAAAAGCAAGAGAAAAAAATAGGAAAAAAGTAAGTCTGAGGTGACTGAGCTAGTTCAATTCTCTTTCTAGAATAACATGTGGCTTCGTACCAACAATGTAAGATCTGCTGCACCCAGCCACATCCAACATAAGAACTCCATTATTTACTTTTTCAATATTTTTTTTTCTTACTCTGTTGAAAGTTTGGGGATGGAGGATGAGTGCTTCATAAAACAAAAAAATATTAAACCATAATTTTAACAACAGTGAGGCAAGTATTTTGTTCTGTGTAACAGCATGTAATTATTGGTAAATGCAACATTTATGTGTATTTATGTCTAGAATCACAATGGAAAAGCACTGTGATTAGCTAGAACAACCAGTCAATCGTGCTGGATTATAGCTATGATGCAGACATGAAATGTGATGGGATTTATTTCTTGTGTTTTTGAGTTGCATTAAGACTTTTATGATTTTTAAAAAAAATTATTTTAAAATATGTCTATTTGCATGGGCAAACATGATAATATGTTGTCATTTTAAAGTGAAATCATATGTTATTACCTCTTTTGCCTGGTTTTGATGCAATTTCCAGACTCCACTGCGCACTTTTAAATAACAGAAATTTCTCGTAGAATTGCCAGAAATTCTAAATTACTTACCCAAACTGGAAACACAGCTGAAAGGTAGAATGTTTCCATTTTTGCAGTTTTGGCACCAAAGTTTAAACTTTACTTTGAATTCTTGATTTAGTGAAAAACCATATGCTTATCTTTTGTAAAGTGTGGTCCTGTCACATAGAACAACGGTCTACATATATAACAACATCAGCCCGGGCCTCGGACCAGAGATTTGTCACTTACCATAGAAAAGCTTTCCCTGTAACCAACCTCCGTGAACAGGAATAGCATATAAAACTAAATTTAACATTACTACTAACATTATTAAGTTATTAAGGGATAATATTCAAGAATTCCTTGAGAAGAACATTTTATGAAGCACAGGTCATGTCAAACTAACTTGATTGCGTTCTACGAAGAAGTAAGTAGAAGTATAGATCAGGGTGTTGCCGTGGATGTGATCTTTTTGGATTTTGCCAAGGCATTTGATACAGTTCCACACAATAGATTAGTGTTCAAACTCAAGGAAATCGGTCTAGATGAAAATGCTTGTTCTTGGGTAGAACATTGGCTTAAAAATAGAGTTGTCATTAATGGTAAATTTTCAAGCTGGACAGAGGTGCCAAGTGGTGTCCCTCAGGGGTCTGTTCTGGGACCCCTTCTATTTAACATGTTTATAAATGATCTTGAAGACCGCATTGAAAGTCATGTTTCAGTGTTTGCAGATGACACAAAACTTTGTAAAACAATACAATGTGAGCAAGATATTACTTTGCTGCAGAGGGATTTAGATAGACTGGGGACTGGGCACTCAAATGGCAGATGAAATTTAATGTTGAAAAATGCAAAGTTATGCACTTCGGCGTAAAGAATACACAAGCAGCGTATACCCTTAATGGAAGCGAATTAGGGATAACAACACATGAAAAGGACTTGGGAATTGTTATAGACAACAAACTATGCAACAATGTGCAATGTCAATCAGCAGTGGCCAAGGCCAGTAAGGTATTGTCATGCATGAAAAAGGGCATTCATTCTCGGGACAAGAATATAATTTTGCCTCTTTATAAAATCACTGGTAAGACCCCATATTGAATATGCTGTGCAATTTTGGGCACCTGTTCTAAAGAAGGATATTATGGCACTAGAAAAAGTGCAGAGGCGGGCTACAAAATTAATAAAAGGAATGGGACATATCAGCTATGAAGAAAGGCTAACAAATTTAAACCTATTTAGTTTAGAAAAACGTCGCCTGAGAGGGGATATGATAACATTATACAAATATATTAGGGGCCAATACAAACCATTGTGTGGAAATCTATTCACAAACCGGACTTTACATAGGACACAAGGCCATGCGTTTAGACTGGAAGAAAGAAGATTTCGTCTAAGGCAAAGGAAAGGTTTTTTTACTGTAAGAACAATCAGGATGTGGAATTCTCTGCCTGAGGAAGTGGTTTTATCAGAGTCCATACAGATGTTCAAGCGGCTACTAGATGCATACTTGCAAGAACAGAATATTCAAGGATATAATCTTTCAATGTAGGGTAATAACTGCTTGATCCAAGGATAAATCTGACTGCCATTCTGGGGTCAAGAAGGAATTTGTTTCCTAGCTTGTTGCAAAATTGTGCTTCAAACTGGGTTTTTTTTTTTGCCTTCTTTTGGATCAACAGCAAAAAACAGATGTGAGGAAGGCTGAACTTGATGGACGCAAGTCTCTTTTCAGCTATGTAACTATGTAACTATGTAACATATACTTATAGAAATGATATAATTTTAATTAAAACTCTATGCTTCCCAGATATACTTACCTCTAGAACTGGTAGTCTCCAATACCCAGCAGAGGACAATGAGAAAGAAAAAACACAGGGGTAGCTTCATAGTTCAACTTTACTTGCCATGAACATGTCTTTATGCAGTGGATTAGGAGTGATGTAAACAGTATGACATCATTAATGCCCAGGCATAATCACTGAGTCACTGAACAAAGGATGGAAAAAACATTTAGCTATTGCAGACTACTAAGCTAGAGATGAAGACAGAGACAGGATCCGTCAGCCATATACATACACCTTGGGTCAGACACTGTTTGAATCTGACAGTTGGTCTGATGATGTCACTGCACTGTGCAGGAAGTGAAGCAGGGAAAACCATAGAGACTAACTGTCAGATGCAAACACCATCTGACCCAAGGTGTATGTATATGGCTGCAGGATCCTGTTACATACAAACATAGGGATGACTTTTTAATTTGTTTTACATATACTACATTTAACAATGAAAGGATCATTATATTAAAAAACTAGTAGTTATGTAACAGTTGACTTTGAAATGTTATACTACCCTATTCAGGGTTGGCCTTAGGGGTATGTGAGCTGAGTGGCTGCACAGGGCGCCATGCCAGCAGGGGGCGCCATACAGCCGACACAGCTCGCACTTGCCCCGAGTAACAGGTGTGAGGGAGTGCACGGGCACCTCTATACAGCAGGCCCTGCCACCTGGGTGGAGGATTTCAGTATTCTCCACCTGTGATGAGCAAGTAAGATAACATAAGACCATAGGGGGCAGAGAGTAATGTGAGGCTGGGATGGGGCTAAAAGGGCTGTGGGGGTGGGCTAAAAGCACCCAAAACCTGCTGCCTGGTAACTTCTCCACACTAAGGCGGGTGCTGGAAGGAATCCCTGCTTCCCCAACAACTATCAGACTCCAAGACCTGCATGGTCCCTGCTCCACATACGCCATGATGGAAACAGGTAACTGCCACGATGTGTGCGTGTGTCTGACAGACTACCTGTAACTGTGTGTGTGTGACTTTCTGCCTGTACCTATGTCTGTCTACCTGCTACTGTGTGTTTGTTTCTGTCTGTAACTGTGTGTGACTGTCTGCCTGTACCTGCGTCTGATTGTCTGTGACTGTGTAAGTTTCTTCCTGCTACTGTGTGTGTGTGCCTGTAACTGTGTGGGCACATGTCTGCCTGTAAATGTGTATGACTGTCTGTCTGTAACTGTGTGTGTAACTGTCTTCCTGTACCTGTGTGTGTTTGTCACTGTCTGCCTGTAATTGTGTTAATGTGTGACTGTCTGATTGTATGTATATGACTGCCCCCCTGTACCTGTGTGTGTTTGTCATTATCTGCCTGTAACTGTGTGTGTAACTGTCTGCCTGTGGCTGTCTGCTTGGCTATGTGCATAGGACTGTGTACATTTGGCTTTATTTGACAGTGTATATGTATAACAAGGTGCATCTGACTGTGGGACTGTAGGACTTTGCAAATAAATACACCGGCATTTACACATGGGCCTTCATGCATGTTTTTATTTGAATTAAATGCCTATCACACACAACCAATACACACATATCACACACAGTTAATACAACCATTACAAATAACACATATAGCCATCACACACACACAGAAAACACACACATTACATCATATTATTATGAGATTTATTACAGTGGAGCACTGGCATACAAAATGCACATTAATCTGTTTACCCTGTGATACACTAATAGGCACATTGTTGGGAATTGTATTGTTGTGGAGCTCTGTGACATATTCATACACTGCACATTACTGTGAGCTTTAATGTTGTGGAGTTCTGTGATAAACTGGTACACACCACATAGTACTGTTAGTTTGTTTTAGTGCTGTGGAGCTCAGTGATAAATGGTAGACAGCGCATTACTATGAGTTTTTATTCCAAAGAGGGCAAGGTAAATAAGGAAAATCCAGAGCTCCAAAGCAAACAACTAATAGTATTATGTGGCATACTTAGTCTGCCCCTCTGTAATATAGAGGAGGCACTGGGATACCTCCAGTCACACACTTCTGTTGGCTGCAGACAATAAGAAGCTATCTTCTGACTTCTGGCCAATCAGAAGGCTGCCACGGATTACCACAGGAAAGCTCTGACACTGTAAGCTCTCGAGACAGTTACGCATGGTCTGCACCCAGTGGAGGGGCAGACCAGATTCCAAGCAAACTGGACCACCAGAGATCAGCATGCCCTTCTACGTGCAATGTAACAAAGAGGGAAAGGGGGAATTAATATTTTTTAAATAATCATTAATTTAATAAATCCCCTGTAGAAACACTACACACCTATACACACACTATGAAGGGGGATGACTTGAGCAGGAGGGGGCATTGTGAAGATATTTTGCACAGGGCAGCTCTGACCCCATTTGCCACTTATCTTTATTTAGCTTTTCTTCTTTGAGTAAGCCGTCAATATCTACGCACCTCCATTTTGCTCTCCTTTGTCCATGCTGCTTGATGTTTTCTCTTCTGTGGGATTATTTTGACTGTTGGATTATTGGTACATTAGCCTTGCAACTGAAATAAAGTTCTGCTTAAACTCCACCGATTGCCATAAATTGCCAACTATCACACTTCTCATACAAATTTAAAGTCCCTGAATAAATATATATATATTAGTCTGGAAACAAAGGAGGTTTCTTTGATAAGCAGTCTTTATTTGGAGTGCAGAATAAAATAAAACATTGTTTTAGCTCCCCTGAACCTTTTTCAAGTCTAAAATCATAAGTGCAATAAACCCATATAAATATTAATTTCTATTAAGCAATTAAGCAGACAATGCAGTGACAGGTAATCAAGTGTAATCAGTAAAAACAATTTACGTGTGTAAAAACAAACAGTATATACAACTCACAGAATTCATCCACAGATAATGAAGTGTAATCAGCAAAACAATTTACGTGTGTAAAAATAAACAACTCATTTGTTTATGCTGACTTGGATAATAGCCAGGAAAAGAGAATTAAAGGGACACTATAGTCACCAAAACAACTTTGGTTTAATGAAGTAGTTTTTGTGTATAGATCCTGTTCCTTCAGTCTCACTGCTAAATTCACTGCCATTTAGGAGTTAAATCACGTTTGGATTTGTTTGTGCAGCCCTGGCCACACCTCCCCTGGCTGTGACTGACACAGTTTGCATGAAAACAAAATGGTTTTAATCAGATATAACCTACTTGGAGAGTTTTTATCTCTTGCTGTCAGGATAGATACTATCATGCCTATTAAATAACTCTGCTTATATGAAAGCTATTTGGATGCCATGAGGTATGTTGAAGCTAATTCTCCTGAGAACTCCTCCAATCAAGTTTTAACCTGTTCTTCAAAACCTACACTGGGAAAAACATCGTATACCTCAGGCTCTCAATTCTGGGTTAATGAAAAAGAATAATGAACCCATCTCAACACTACGGGTAAAAAGAAAAAAGTAACTAAAAAGATACCACTCGAATGCACCAAAGCCTCAAACGGTACTAATGTACGTCTTGAAAACCTAACCATGTCTGAGGAGTTACTAAAATTCAAAGAAAAGAAATAAAAACATAGGAAAAATAAATAATGATGTTGATTTCTGTTTATTGTGGTCTGTACATAACTTCATTTGAATTCCTTTTCAGTTCCTCCATTAACCTTCGCGTCCGGAGTCCGCTCTTGAAGCAAAGGATTGTGTCAGGATCCTATGCTGACAAACAAGACTTTTGTTCCATTTATTGTGTTCCTTTAAAACCAAGGTCCTGCACTGAGTATATTTTACCACTAGTGGCCTCCCTTGCCTCTAGTTCTGGAAACTCACCTGCCTAGGTTTGATTACTTCAGCTACAAAAGACTACACCCAACTCACCACATGGCCTTTACATTGAAGTTGTTGATTTGCCCGAAACACTTCAATGTGAGCAAGATATTACTTTTCTGCAGAGGGATTTAGATAGACTGGGGGACTGGGCACTCAAATGGCAGATGAAATTTAATGTTGAAAAATGCAAAGTTATGCACTTCGGCGTAAAGAATACACAAGCAACGTATACCCTTAATGGAGGCGAATTAGGGATAACAACACATGAAAAGGACTTGGGAATTGTTATAGACAACAAACTATGCAACAATATGCAATGTCAATCAGCAGTGGCCAAGGCCAGTAAGGTATTGTCATGCATGAAAAAGGGCATTCATTCTCGGGACAAGAATATAATTTTGCCTCTTTATAAATCACTGGTAAGACCCCATATTGAATATGCTGTACAATTTTGGGCACCTGTTCTAAAGAAGGATATTATGGCACTAGAAAAAGTGCAGAGGCGGGCTACAAAATTAATAAAAGGAATGGAACATATCAGCTATGAAGAAAGGTTAACAAATTTAAACCTATTTAGTTTAGAAAAACGTCGCCTGAGAGGGGATATGATAACATTATACAAATATATTCGGGGCCAATACAAACCATTGTGTGGAAATCTATTCACAAACTGGACTTTACATAGGACACGAGGCCATGCGTTTAGACTGGAAAAAAGAAGATTTCGTCTAAGGCAAAGGAAAGGTTTTTTTACTGTAAGAACAATCAGGATGTGGAATTATCTGCCTGAGGAAGTGGTTTTATCAGAGTCCATACAGATGTTCAAACGGCTACTAGATGCATACTTGCAAGAACAGAATATTCAAGGATATAATCTTTCAATGTAGGGTAATAACTGCTTGATCCAAGGATAAATCTGACTGCCATTCTGGGGTCAAGAAGGAATTTGTTTCCTAGCTTGTTGCAAAATTGTGCTTCAAACTGGGTTTTTTTTTTTGCCTTCTTTTGGATCAACAGCAAAAAACAGATGTGAGGAAGGCTGAACTTGATGGACGCAAGTCTCTTTTCAGCTATGTAACTATGTAACTATGTAACATATACTTATAGAAATGATATAATTTTAATTAAAACTCTATGCTTCCCAGATATACTTACCTCTAGAACTGGTAGTCTCCAATACCCAGCAGAGGACAATGAGAAAGAAAAAACACAGGGGTAGCTTCATAGTTCAACTTTACTTGCCATGAACATGTCTTTATGCAGTGGATTAGGAGTGATGTAAACAGTATGACATCATTAATGCCCAGGCATAATCACTGAGTCACTGAACAAAGGATGGAAAAAACATTTAGCTATTGCAGACTACTAAGCTAGAGATGAAGACAGAGACAGGATCCGTCAGCCATATACATACACCTTGGGTCAGACACTGTTTGAATCTGACAGTTGGTCTGATGATGTCACTGCACTGTGCAGGAAGTGAAGCAGGGAAAACCATAGAGACTAACTGTCAGATGCAAACACCATCTGACCCAAGGTGTATGTATATGGCTGCAGGATCCTGTTACATACAAACATAGGGATGACTTTTTAATTTGTTTTACATATACTACATTTAACAATGAAAGGATCATTATATTAAAAAACTAGTAGTTATGTAACAGTTGACTTTGAAATGTTATACTACCCTATTCAGGGTTGGCCTTAGGGGTATGTGAGCTGAGTGGCTGCACAGGGCGCCATGCCAGCAGGGGGCGCCATACAGCCGACACAGCTCGCACTTGCCCCGAGTAACAGGTGTGAGGGAGTGCACGGGCACCTCTATACAGCAGGCCCTGCCACCTGGGTGGAGGATTTCAGTATTCTCCACCTGTGATGAGCAAGTAAGATAACATAAGACCATAGGGGGCAGAGAGTAATGTGAGGCTGGGATGGGGCTAAAAGGGCTGTGGGGGTGGGCTAAAAGCACCCAAAACCTGCTGCCTGGTAACTTCTCCACACTAAGGCGGGTGCTGGAAGGAATCCCTGCTTCCCCAACAACTATCAGACTCCAAGACCTGCATGGTCCCTGCTCCACATACGCCATGATGGAAACAGGTAACTGCCACGATGTGTGCGTGTGTCTGACAGACTACCTGTAACTGTGTGTGTGTGACTTTCTGCCTGTACCTATGTCTGTCTACCTGCTACTGTGTGTTTGTTTCTGTCTGTAACTGTGTGTGACTGTCTGCCTGTACCTGCGTCTGATTGTCTGTGACTGTGTAAGTTTCTTCCTGCTACTGTGTGTGTGTGCCTGTAACTGTGTGGGCACATGTCTGCCTGTAAATGTGTATGACTGTCTGTCTGTAACTGTGTGTGTAACTGTCTTCCTGTACCTGTGTGTGTTTGTCACTGTCTGCCTGTAATTGTGTTAATGTGTGACTGTCTGATTGTATGTATATGACTGCCCCCCTGTACCTGTGTGTGTTTGTCATTATCTGCCTGTAACTGTGTGTGTAACTGTCTGCCTGTGGCTGTCTGCTTGGCTATGTGCATAGGACTGTGTACATTTGGCTTTATTTGACAGTGTATATGTATAACAAGGTGCATCTGACTGTGGGACTGTAGGACTTTGCAAATAAATACACCGGCATTTACACATGGGCCTTCATGCATGTTTTTATTTGAATTAAATGCCTATCACACACAACCAATACACACATATCACACACAGTTAATACAACCATTACAAATAACACATATAGCCATCACACACACACAGAAAACACACACATTACATCATATTATTATGAGATTTATTACAGTGGAGCACTGGCATACAAAATGCACATTAATCTGTTTACCCTGTGATACACTAATAGGCACATTGTTGGGAATTGTATTGTTGTGGAGCTCTGTGACATATTCATACACTGCACATTACTGTGAGCTTTAATGTTGTGGAGTTCTGTGATAAACTGGTACACACCACATAGTACTGTTAGTTTGTTTTAGTGCTGTGGAGCTCAGTGATAAATGGTAGACAGCGCATTACTATGAGTTTTTATTCCAAAGAGGGCAAGGTAAATAAGGAAAATCCAGAGCTCCAAAGCAAACAACTAATAGTATTATGTGGCATACTTAGTCTGCCCCTCTGTAATATAGAGGAGGCACTGGGATACCTCCAGTCACACACTTCTGTTGGCTGCAGACAATAAGAAGCTATCTTCTGACTTCTGGCCAATCAGAAGGCTGCCACGGATTACCACAGGAAAGCTCTGACACTGTAAGCTCTCGAGACAGTTACGCATGGTCTGCACCCAGTGGAGGGGCAGACCAGATTCCAAGCAAACTGGACCACCAGAGATCAGCATGCCCTTCTACGTGCAATGTAACAAAGAGGGAAAGGGGGAATTAATATTTTTTAAATAATCATTAATTTAATAAATCCCCTGTAGAAACACTACACACCTATACACACACTATGAAGGGGGATGACTTGAGCAGGAGGGGGCATTGTGAAGATATTTTGCACAGGGCAGCTCTGACCCCATTTGCCACTTATCTTTATTTAGCTTTTCTTCTTTGAGTAAGCCGTCAATATCTACGCACCTCCATTTTGCTCTCCTTTGTCCATGCTGCTTGATGTTTTCTCTTCTGTGGGATTATTTTGACTGTTGGATTATTGGTACATTAGCCTTGCAACTGAAATAAAGTTCTGCTTAAACTCCACCGATTGCCATAAATTGCCAACTATCACACTTCTCATACAAATTTAAAGTCCCTGAATAAATATATATATATTAGTCTGGAAACAAAGGAGGTTTCTTTGATAAGCAGTCTTTATTTGGAGTGCAGAATAAAATAAAACATTGTTTTAGCTCCCCTGAACCTTTTTCAAGTCTAAAATCATAAGTGCAATAAACCCATATAAATATTAATTTCTATTAAGCAATTAAGCAGACAATGCAGTGACAGGTAATCAAGTGTAATCAGTAAAAACAATTTACGTGTGTAAAAACAAACAGTATATACAACTCACAGAATTCATCCACAGATAATGAAGTGTAATCAGCAAAACAATTTACGTGTGTAAAAATAAACAACTCATTTGTTTATGCTGACTTGGATAATAGCCAGGAAAAGAGAATTAAAGGGACACTATAGTCACCAAAACAACTTTGGTTTAATGAAGTAGTTTTTGTGTATAGATCCTGTTCCTTCAGTCTCACTGCTAAATTCACTGCCATTTAGGAGTTAAATCACGTTTGGATTTGTTTGTGCAGCCCTGGCCACACCTCCCCTGGCTGTGACTGACACAGTTTGCATGAAAACAAAATGGTTTTAATCAGATATAACCTACTTGGAGAGTTTTTATCTCTTGCTGTCAGGATAGATACTATCATGCCTATTAAATAACTCTGCTTATATGAAAGCTATTTGGATGCCATGAGGTATGTTGAAGCTAATTCTCCTGAGAACTCCTCCAATCAAGTTTTAACCTGTTCTTCAAAACCTACACTGGGAAAAACATCGTATACCTCAGGCTCTCAATTCTGGGTTAATGAAAAAGAATAATGAACCCATCTCAACACTACGGGTAAAAAGAAAAAAGTAACTAAAAAGATACCACTCGAATGCACCAAAGCCTCAAACGGTACTAATGTACGTCTTGAAAACCTAACCATGTCTGAGGAGTTACTAAAATTCAAAGAAAAGAAATAAAAACATAGGAAAAATAAATAATGATGTTGATTTCTGTTTATTGTGGTCTGTACATAACTTCATTTGAATTCCTTTTCAGTTCCTCCATTAACCTTCGCGTCCGGAGTCCGCTCTTGAAGCAAAGGATTGTGTCAGGATCCTATGCTGACAAACAAGACTTTTGTTCCATTTATTGTGTTCCTTTAAAACCAAGGTCCTGCACTGAGTATATTTTACCACTAGTGGCCTCCCTTGCCTCTAGTTCTGGAAACTCACCTGCCTAGGTTTGATTACTTCAGCTACAAAAGACTACACCCAACTCACCACATGGCCTTTACATTGAAGTTGTTGATTTGCCCGAAACACTTCATATTCTAGCTTCTTTGAACTAACCTGTGGACTTACCTTCTTGGTTACAAACCTGCCTTATTACCAACCTTCTCCAGACATACCTGAACAACTCTGCATTCCTGCTTTCCTTACAAACCTGCTCCATACCAGCCTGAACAACTCTGCATTCCTGCTTGACTTCCAATCTGCACAATACCAACCTGAACTTCACAACTGTACAGCTTTATCCTGCCATCCTGATTTATAACTGCTTAATCCATACAACCTCTCTGCTCTTTACCTGCCTGCATAACACCACTCTGGACTTTGCCTCAAAGTAATATACCATGGTGTTATTTTCCTGCTTGAGCTGCTACTTGCTCTGTAAATTGAATGTTAATTACATACAGGAGGCTCCTGCAAGGTCTAGCAAGCTATTAACAGAGCAGCATATAATAAATTCTAAATGAAACAGAATTTGCAAAGATTACATGACTCTTTAGAGGAAGTGTTTAGGAAGGCTGTGTAAGCCACATGCCGGGAGGTATGATTAGAGTGCATAAACAAAGTGATTTAACTTCTAAATGGCAGAGAATTGAGAGTGAGACTGCAGGCACATCATCTTCGGTATTTACAGATGAAAATGAAGGCAAGGGACCTCAGTTAAGAAAAAGGACAAATAAGTCATTTATTACATGTGAGTTTACAGAGGAGGAGGTTCTATTTCAACTGTCAAAAGTAAAGACAAATAAGTCAATGGGACCTGATTGGAATACACCCAAAGCTGTTAAAGGAGCTTAGTGGTGTACTAGCAAAACCATTAACAGATTTATTTAACCAATCATTGTTAACAGAAGTAGTCCCAGAAGATTGGAAGTTAGCGAATGTTGTGCCCATTCACAAGAAATGTAATAAGGAGGAGTCGGGTAACTATAGGCCAGTAAGCCTTACTTCAGTAGTGGGGAAAGTAATGGAAACCATGTTAAAGGATAGGATTGTTGAACATCTAAAAACGCATGGATTTCAAGATCAGAGACAACATGGGTTTACTTCAGGGAGATCATGCCAAACTAATCTTATTGATTTTTTTGATTGGGTAACTAAAATTATAGATCAGGGTGGTGCAGTAGACATTGCTTACCTAGATTTCAGTAAGGCTTTTGACACTGTTGCACATATAAGGCTTATCAATAAACTGCAATCTTTAAGTTTGGATTCAAATATTGTTGAATGGGTAAGGCAGTGGCTGAGTGACAGGCAACAGAGGGTTGTAGTTAATGGAATATATTCGAAGCTTGGACTTGTCACCAGTGGGGTACCTCAGGGATCTGTACTTGGACCCATTCTCTTTAATATTTTATTAGTGATATTGCAGAAGGTCTTGATGGTAAGGTATGTCTTTTTGCTGATGATACTAAGATATGTAACAGGGTTGATGTTCCAGGAGGGATAAGCCAAATGGCAAATGATTTAGGTAAACTAGAAAAATGGTCAGAATTGTGGCAACTGACATTTAATGTGGATAAGTGCAAGATAATGCATCTTGGACGTAAAAACCCAAGGGCAGAGTACAGAATATTTGATAGTGTCCTAACCTCAACATCTGAGGAAAGGGATTTAGGGGTGATTATTTCTGATGACTTAAAGGTAGGCAGACAATGTAATAGAGTAGCAGGAAATGCTAGAAGAATGCTTGGTTGTATAGGGAGAGGTATTAGCAGTAGAAAGAATGAAGTGCTCATGCCATTGTACAGAACACTGGTGAGACCTCACAGTATTGTACTCAGTACTGGAGACCGTATCTTCAGAAGGATATTGATACCTTAGAGAGAGTTCAGAGAAGGGCTACTAAACTGGTTCATGGATTGCAAGATAAAACTTACCAGGAAAGGTTAAAGGATCTTAACATGTATAGCTTGGAGGAAAGACGAGACAGGGGGGATATGATAGAAACATTTAAATACATAAAGGAAATCAACACAGTAAAGGAGGAGACTATATTTAAAAGAAGAAAAACTACCACAACAAGAGGACATAGTCTTAAATTAGAGGGACAAAGGTTTAAAAATAATATCAGGAAGTATTACTTTACTGAGAGGGTAGTGGATGCATGGAATAGCCTTCCAGCTGAAGTGGTAGAGGTTAACACAGTAAAGGAGTTTAAGCATGCGTTGGATAGGCATAAGGCTATCCTAACTATAAGATAAGGTCAGGGACTAATGAAAGTATTCAGAAAATTGGGCAGACTAGATGGGCCAAATGGTTCTTATCTGCCATCATTCTATGTTTCTATCTCTACACCAAAACTGCTTCATTAAACTAAAGTTGTTTTAGTGACTATAGTGTCCCTTTAAGGTAAGTATAAAACAGAAAATTTATACCATACTCACCTATATTTTCTTTCCCCGAATATATGCCATGGCAGCACTACGTATGGGTATAGCTCCCCCCCCTTCTCAATTGGACAGGAACCACCTCCTAATTAATTAATAAAAGAGACTTCCTCCCATGTCCCTTCAGTCTTAGTTTAAAGTCACGAAACAACTCAAAAATTAGAAAAGGGTGGGACCATAGTGCTGCCATGGCATATATCCGGGAAAAGAAAATATTGGTGAGTATGGTGTAAATTTTCTGTTTTCTCCGGATATATCCATGTCAGCACTACGTATGGGTTATACCCAAGCCAAAAGGTACAAGGGAGGGGAAAATAAAAATAACCAAAAACGCTTAAGTCAATGCAAATTAAAACTCTTTATTGACAAATAAACTATAAGGCGGCGGAGAGGATACTTCTAGCAAATTCTGTGGTAGAGGAACGAACTACGTCCAGCTGATAGTGATGGATAAATGTGTTAAAGGAGGACCATGTTGCTGCTGAACAAATGTGGTCCAGAGAAATGTTGGCTTCAGTTGCCCATGAAGAGGCCAATGATATGGTGGAATGAGCTCGAAGACCTGGAGGAACTGGAACCCCAGAAGTTGCGTAAGCCTGACTGATGGCTGAGATTATCCATTGGCCAATAGAAGTAGAAGCAGCAGCCTGACTCCTCTTGTATCCTGAAGTAGTGATGAATAGATTAGAGGATCTCCTTATATCCGAAGTACGGTTCAGGTAAACAGACAAACAGAGCACCAGATCCAAACAATGCCATTTCTCTTCTTCTTCAGATGAGGGATGAGGGAAAAAGGCAGACAAGATGATGTCCTGATTCATATGAAATGCAGATACCACTTTAGGTCTGAATGCTGGAACTGTACGAAGAATAATTCTGTCTTCCTGTAGAATTAAAAAGGGAGATTCGCAGGAAAGAGTTCCAAGCTCTGAAATTCTTCTATCTGAGGTCAGTGCAACCAGAAGAGCAGTTTTCAAAGTTAGAGTTAGCAGAGAAATATTATCTAAGGGTTTGAATGGAGTACCAGACAAAGTCTGCAAAACCAGAGGTAAATCCCAAGGAGGGGAGCAAGACCTTACAGGAGGGTGTAGCTTAAGAATGGTTTGAAGAAACCTTCCCACATCCGGGGCAAATTCCAATTTCTGATCCAACAGAGCAGAAAGAGCTGAAATCTGTACTTTCAAGGAGCTGAGGCTCAGCCCCTTATCAAATCCATCTTGCAAAAATTGAAGGATGTCACTGATACTGGGAGACAAAGGAGAAGTTTTATGTGCCATACACCAACTACAGAAGATGTCCCATTTCCGATAATAAACTGATGAAGTAGATTTATTTCTGGCGTTAAGAAGGGTACTGATTACTGAAGTTGAGAAACCTTTACTGGAGAGACGTTGCTTCTCAATTTCCATGCCATCAAATTGAAAGACTGAGGAGATGGATGAGAGATTGGACCTTGTTGCAGAAGAAGGTGCTGGTCTGAGAAATTCAGAGGGAAGTCCTGAGAGAGGTTCTGTAGCAGGGGAAACCAAGGGCGCCTGGGCTAGCAAGGGATAACTGCCAGAATCGTTGTTCACTCTTGAAGGATCCTCCTTAACAGGGGAAAAATCAGGGGAGTTGGGGGGAAAAACATACCCCAGATGGAACTTCCACTCACAAAAAAGAGCATCCTGGTCTACCGCCCAAGGGTCGAAGTAACGCAAGAATAACCTTTCCACTTTGCGATTCTTTGCTGTGGCCATCAGGTCTACTTAAGGAAGGCCCCACTTCTGGACTATGATTTCGAACGCCCGAGGAGATAATGCCCATTCTGTGGGGTCCAGAGTTACTCGGCTCAAGTAATCCGCAACTTGATTGTTCTTTCCCAGGAGGTACACTGTCTTGATCCCTTTCAAATTATTTTCCACCCAGGACATCAGTGGAGTCAAACCTTTCATTAAAAGTTTGCTCTTTGTACCCCCCTGGTAGTTGATGTATGCTACCGTGGAAGCATTGTCTATCCTTACTCTTACCCAACTTTGCTTCAGTGAAGGAAAGTATAGAAGGGCCTGGAAGACTGCTTGTAACTCTAAAACATTCGAGGGTTGAAGATTCCGCTTGTTTTTCCACTGACCCTGTACATGATGATGAAGGTCCAGATGAGCTCCCCAACCTGATTGACACGCATCCGTCATCAAGGTGATCCGAGAAATATTGCTCAGAGGAAATCCTTGATATAAATTCTGATCTATAAGCCAGCATGATAGTTCCTTTTTGATCTCTGATGACAAAGAAATCGCTTGGTTCAGATCTTTGTTTGCAAACTAGGATAAAAATCCTTCTTAGGGAATCCTCATATGCCATTGGGCCCATCTTGTAAGGCCTATTGTAGAGGACAAGCTTCCCAGTAGGCTCATGGATTCCCTGGCTAGGATTGGAGTTGAGGGACAGAAGGTGAAGAATCTTTGACTGAATACGAAGCCGTCTGTCCAACGATAGGGAGACTTGCGACTGAATCGTGTCGAACCTCGCTCCTAAGTATACCATAATTTAAGAGGGAGAAAGCTGACTCTTCTTGAAGTTTATTATCCATCCAAATTTTTGAAGAAAAATCAGAACTTGATCTCGATGAAGAAGGAGATGATCTCTGTTGTATGAGAGGATCAAGATATCGTCGAGATAATGGAATATTGAAATGCCTTCCAAACGGATGTGAGCTATTAAGGAAACAAGGATCTTTGAGAAAGTACTGGGAGCTGTGCTCAAACCAAAGGGGAGAACCCAAAATTGAAAATGCTGCTGGCAAATCGCAAACCTCAGTAACTTCAGGTGTGGTGGAGCAATCGGAATGTGAAAATAAGTATCTCGAAGGTCTATGGAGATTAACCAGTCGCCAGGGGAGATGGCTTTGATAATGAAGCTTAAAGATTCCATCTTCAATTTTCTCACACACAGATCTACGTTTAGCTTGTGAAGATCTAAAATTGGTCTCCATTCCCTCGATGCCTTTGGAGTGAGGAATAGTCTGGAATAGACTCCCAATCCTCTTTCTTTTGCAGGAACAGGACAAATGACTCATTCTGCTGAAAGGGAAGAAACAAAATAATGAATGGCCGCTGCTTTCTCTGGTTCCAGAGGAATGCTTGTAGACATGAACCGAGGATGAGGGATAGTGGGGATGTAACACTTCCTAGGGATTTGGAGTGGAACTCAACTGCAGAAATAATTAGGAGAAACCTTAATGGTTTGTCAGAACAATTTATTAGGATTTAAAGGGAACAATTCTTCATTAAGGAATTTTACTTGTAGGTAGATTGCTGAGAACAGTTACTGTAACTTTAACGATTACAATGTGAGATATATGCATCTGCAAACTTTTTGTAGCTCTGTGACGAGGACTGGTGCTTTGCTTTCAATTTAAGGAACAAAGAGGACATGGAAGCGTTCCTTTCAGTGACAGCAGGACTAGCCGTAGAACCGATGTCACCGGGAAATGAAGAGGGATAAAACCCATAATTTGAGAAAAAAGGAGTAATTTTAGTACTGGTGTGTATAGAATTGTTGTAGGGAAACTCAGCCATTGGTAACCAAGTAACCCAGTCATCTTGAAGATGCGTACAATAACAACGTAGATATTGCTCCAAACTCTGATTGACTCTGTTTGCCCATTGGTTTGGGGATGTTCTGCAGAAGAGAGCTTACGTTGTATCTGAAGAGAAGAATATATTTCTTTCCAGAATTTAGAGGTGAATTGCGTTCCTCTATCCGAGATGATCTCTTCAGGATGTCCACGGAGTTTAACGATGTTATTGATGAATACTTTTGAAAGTTCAGAGGATGAGGGTATTTTCTTTAATGGAAGATAATGAGACATCTTTGTGAAGTGATCCACAACAACTAGTATAGTAGTGAAAGTTTGAGATGGAGGGAGTTCCACGATAAAATCCATAGAGATGGATTGCCAAGGCCTTTCAGGAATTGGTAAGTTCATTAGTAACCCGAAAGGGTGATGAAGTTCAGGTTTAGATCTTTGACATATTGAACAAGATTTAACACAAGATTCTACTGTTTTGTTTTGATGAGGCCACCAAAATTACCTGGAAGATAATTCAAGAGTCTTCTTAATACCTGGATGACCTGCTAGAGGAGAGTCATGAATTACCATAAGTATTTTTTGTCTAAGAATTGGGGGTATATAAATTCTGTTATTGAAATAGAAGACCCCATCTTTCTTAATCAGTTTACGATAGGATGGCAATTCGAGTTCTTCTTCTTTCATTTTTTATTTCATCATATATGCTTAATATGATGCCAATTAATTTATCAGAAGGCTTTTTAGAATAACAATGTTTTCTAGAGAAGTGTTGTGGGGGATCCTAGAGAGAGCGTCAGCTTCTGAGTTACTGACAACATCAGAGACTTCAGAATAGCATGTAGGTGCATCTGGTTCTTTAGTGAGTTGGAGTGTAGGAATAAATGGTAGACATGTTTCTTTATAATATCTGGAGGTAAAAGTGAGCGAAAAAGGAGACCATTTAATTAATGGATCATGTTCCTTTAACCATTTGGTCCCTAGAATAACCGGATAAAAGGGAGATTTAATAACATCAAAGGTAAGGAATTCAGTATGAGTATCGTTGATAGTCATCCTTAAAGGAATGGTCTCATATTTAATGGGACCTGAAGGTATGAAAGAGCCATCAACAACCCCAACAAAGACAAAAGTGCTTTTCTGAAGACCCCAGAAGCACCAGAATCAATAATGGCATGGGTCTTAATTCTTTCTTTGTCCCACTGAAATATAAGAGGTATGGAGAAGTGAGTAACTGGATTTAGGGGGAGAATGTTCAAAACAGAAGTATGAGAATTATGTTTACCCCTTTGGAGCGTTTCAGTAAAGGACACTCATGAATAAGATGTTCTTGAGAGGCACAATACATACAGAAATGTAACTTCTTTCTTCTTGTTCTTTCTTCAGGAGTAAAGGGATTTTTCAAAATCCCTATTTCCATAGGTTCTACTTGAGGAGTGAATAATTCAGGTAGTCCTGGGGTAGTAGCTGGGTTTTTTCATAGAGAATGAGATTGTGTTTTTTTTAGCCTTACGTTCTCTAAGTCTTCTATCAATACTAATAGAAAGTTTTATCAGGGAATTGAGAGTAGGAGGGAGTTCAATTCTGGAGAGTTCATCCTTAACTGCTTTGGATAACCCTAGACGTAGAGAGATGTCGTTCCACTGGGTTTCTGTTGCCCATCTTTTAAATTCAGCTATGTAATCCTCTACAGGTCTATTTTTCTGTTGCAGTGTCCAGATGGTAAGATCAGCTGTAGCTTGTTTATTGAGATCTTCATAGAGGAGAGACATAACCTCCATGAATTTGTCAAAAGAATCCAATATGGGGTTCACATAGGTAGACATAGGTTCACTCCTTAGAAAGGACATTACTGAGCAGACCTTAGATCTTTCTATAGGATAAGATCTAGGTTTTAGAGAAATTAGCAATTTGTTAAGGAATTCCCTAAATTTGGAGCGATCACCAAAAAATGTTTCAGAGAGGAACACTGCAGAATCACTAATAGATTGTGGAACTGCTTGAGGAGCATGATTCTGTGTGTCCTGAACATGGGATAGAATTCTTTCATTTGTGATTTGAAAGTCTTGCATGCCTTCTGCAATTACATCCATTCTATGATTCAATGCAGGATTCTGTATGTCCCTAACATAGGATAGAATTCTTTCATTAATGATCTGTAAGTCTTGAATGCCTTGTGTAATCACATCCATTCTGTGACATTTGGGCATCAATTTCTGCTGGTTCCATTTTTTAGGGCTTGAATATTATGTAACACTTCCTAGGGATTTGGAGTGGAACTCAACTTCAGAAATAATTAGGAGAAACCTTAATGGTTTATCAGAACAATTTATTAGGATTTAAAGGGAACAATTCTTCATTAAGGAATTTTACTTGTAGGTACATTGCTGAGAACAGTTACTGTAACTTTAAGGATTACAATGTGAGATAGTTTGATAAGCAGAGTTCCTGTAGCTTTAAGGAATACAATATGAAGATCGTTTTTATAAGCAGAGTTCCTGTAGCTTTAAGGAATACAATATGAAGATAGCTTGATAATCAGAGTTCATGTAGCTTTATGGGATACAATATGACGATAGTTTGGTAAGCAGAGTTATATGCGAGAACCAGTTCATGTAGTGAAACATAAGGTTTAGCTTTTCCATTAACTGAACTCAAGAGGCACTAAAATAGATTAGCAATCAGTATTGAAGTGCCAGTAGAAGGAAACAATCCAATATATATATATAACAAGAGGGGGTTGGCTGCACTCACCTTAACATGCATAAATGGGGGTGCTGCTGGGGGCCAAATAATACAATACACAAGATCCAGCGCACTCACCTATCCACTAAACAGCAACTTCAAAGTTGAAAGATTTTATTTGTTTTTTTTAAAAACACCTAATCTAGGCAAAAATAATGGGGGTTTAGTTACATTATATGATCATACATTGCATAAGCCTGCCACAACGTCAATGTACCCCATCTTTGGCAGGTCCTACACTAACAGCCTAATGTCTGCTCTTATGAGATTAACCTACTTGGGGAAAAAATTCCATCTGGGGCTCTCTGCAGTACAAGGCTAAATAGGGCCCTGGGATGAGGCACCTGTGACAGGGAGGGGTGCAAAACCAAGGAGTTGGCTAGACTCCCAAATATATATAAAACAAGAGGGGGTTGGCTGCACTCACCTTAACATGCATAAATGGGGGTGCTGCTGGGGGCCAAATAATACAATACACAAGATCCAGCGCACTCACCTATCCACTAAACAGCAACTTCAATGTTGAAAGATTTTATTTGTTTTTTTTAAAAACACCTAATCTAGGCAAAAATAATGGGGGTTTAGTTACATTATATGATCATACATTGCATAAGCCTGCCACAACGTCAATGTACCCCATCTTTGGCAGGTCCTACACTAACAGCCTAATGTCTGCTCTTATGAGATTAACCTACTTGGGGAAAAAAATTCCATCTGGGGCTCTCTGCAGTACAAGGCTAAATAGGGCCCTGGGATGAGGCACCTGTGACAGGGAGGGGTGCAAAACCAAGGAGTTGGCTAGACTCCCAAATATATATAAAACAAGAGGGGGTTGGCTGCACTCACCTTAACATGCATAAATGGGGGTGCTGCTGGGGGCCAAATAATACAATACACAAGATCCAGCGCACTCACCTATCCACTAAACAGCAACTTCAATGTTGAAAGATTTTATTTGTTTTTTTAAAAACACCTAATCTAGGCAAAAATAATGGGGGTTTAGTTACATTATATGATCATACATTGCATAAGCCTGCCACAACGTCAATGTACCCCATCTTTGGCAGGTCCTACACTAACAGCCTAATGTCTGCTCTTATGAGATTAACCCACTACTTGGGAAAAAAATTCCATCTGGGGCTCTCTGCAGTACAAGGCTAAATAGGGCCCTGGGATGAGGCACCTGTGACAGGGAGGGGTGCAAAACCAAGGAGTTGGCTAGACTCCCAAATATATATAAAACAAGAGGGGGTTGGCTGCACTCACCTTAACATGCATAAATAAAATCTTTCAACTTTGAAGTTGCTGTTTAGTGGATAGGTGAGTGCGCTGGATCTTGTGTATTATATATATATATATATATATATATATATATAAGTTGCCGTTACTTGGAAGGTTTGAAGAAATAGGAATATTCCAAAGGTAATCCGAAGTCAAATGGAAGGAGAATGGAGATCAGCAGTTTCAACAGTCCAGGTTCGGTACACGTAAATAGTAGTTTAGCAAGAGCTTGTTTGTAGCTGGTCTGAATGATCAGGAAGCTTCAAAATAATCAAGCACTTTGAATCAGGTGTGGTCCCTCTAAGTAGTGTGAGGAAGCCTGTGTCAGAGAAGGGGGCGTGTCATTGGTCTGTGAACCCAGAAGTGTCAGATATCTGAGAAGCCGATAATTAAGTTCTGACAGGAGAATTCCAGGAAGTAGCCGGACTTTAGGATTTTTAGCACCCACTTGTCCTGTATTGTTTGAGCCCAGACCTCGTAGAAGTGAAGAAGTCTTGCTTCCACTCTCAAGGGCTGGACTGGTGTCCCATCAGAATTACTTTGACGGTCTGGTACCGCCACCTCGTCCCTGGGAATTTTTGGAAGAGGAGTATCCACCTTTCCAAGATTGGAATCTGGAAAATTCCCTACCAGGTGTCACATCCTGTTCCTAGCTGCGGATCATTCTGGCAATGGCTCCTGGTATCCAGTACTCTTTTTAGTTTTTCTTGTTTTCTATTCTATGTCTGGTTTTCTTTATGCTGGGATTTCTGGGTTCATTCCTATATTCCGTCCCTGGCTTTCCCAGTCTCTTGGATTCATTTAAATGTTTGTTTTATGTTGCTACACCCGTTTGTTTTCCATCATTCCTTTTGTTTCAGTGTTCCTGCAGGCAGCTGCTCAAGTCTTCTACCCTTTCTTGCAGGTAAGTACTATCTGTGTTTTCTTTGGTTGGTTTAGCTTGCATTAGGTAGAGTAGGACCTGCCATATATGGGGTACAGTGGCGTTGTTGGCAGGCTTATGCAATGTATGATCATATAATGTGACTAAATCCCCATGATTTTCATATATAGTTATTTCTCCTCTTGTTTTGCCTATCATATCTTGTCTTGTTTTAGTTTGTATTCCCAGTCCATGTACAGTCCTGTCCTGTCCTGCCTGTGTTATGTTCATGTTTCCCTCATGTCTTGTGTACATATTCTGGGCTTGGCTTCCTATCCTTCTCTGGTTCTGGGTTCTATTAGTTCTGTCTTGTTTTTCATGTTTGGTGCCTTTCCTAGTCTTGCCTTGTATCTGTACTGGATACATTCTTGCTGCAGAGCCTCCCTATTCAGCTCCTGGGAGGTTTGCTTATTTCCAGATCCTAGTTCCTGGGATCTGCTGTAGCTGCATCAGGGTTCTGGTATGTGGCTGCACAAACGCTGGTGCTTAACACCAGGGGGCGTGCGGTTACCCTACACCAGACCCTGACCTATCCACTCTCACGCTGAAGACTCCCACTTATCATCAGGCATACTGGGTCCCGGTCCTCGCACCGCCACCCAGACAGTGTCTGGGTCCCGGGCACTGGACCACCACCCTGACACCAGGCCTGTATCGTCTAAATTCCTTATCCTGAAAGGAACGTCTGTCATGTGGAAAAGATCTTTTAGGACGTCTATCTTGAGGAAGAAAGGCCTCACGTCCTTCCACTGCCCTTTTAATACATTTGTCCAGATATTTGCCAAAGAGCATATCCCCTTGAAAAGGGAGGGTACACAGGCTATTTTTTATTAAAAGGTATCTGCCACCCAATTACGTAGCCAAAGAGCACGTCTTGATGCTACTGTCAGGACCATGCTTCTAGAGATGGATCTCACCAAACCTATAGAAGCTTCCGATGAAAATTCAATAGCCAATTTAACTTTTTTCAAAGATTCCAACAGCCAAGATCCAAAGATCTACTGACTCCACTTGAAATGTCATCTTCGAGAGTGTTCATCCACTTCTTTAAGGCCCTGGAAACGGATGTCAAGGCTACAGTAGGACAAAGCCCAGAGCCAGAGGCAATATAGGCTTTGAATAAGTTTGAATCCATATATTTATCCATTGGATCACGTAAGGTACCAGCATCATCCAATGGAAGGGTGGTCTTTTTGGCTAGTCAGACAATTGCTGCATCCACTTTGGGGGCCAGATCCCAACAAATACTGTTATCAGATTTAAAAGGGTAAAGTTTAGAAAAATAACCCTGAATAGAAACTATTTTCTCAGCTTTCTTCCATTCTTGCTTAATAAGGTCTTCAATGGCCTCATGCAATGGAAAAGTAGGATTACACTTTCTTAGGTCTGCAAAATGCTTACTAGAAGCTGTTTTTTCCTCTCTTATCACTAAGATCCAAGGTATCACAAACTGCCTTGATTAAAGTTTCAATTTTAACGTTGTCTATAAAGACAGTAGAGGCCCCAGAATCCTCATCTTGAGATGAAAATGTGTCTTCCTCAAATACTGGGGGCATATATTCATCAGAGCTCAAATCAGCATATTCTTCCGGGCTAAAAGATCTATGTCTTTTCTTTGCCATCTCAGACTGCCGAAGACCCTCTGAAACTGCTTGACGGATGTAAGAAAGAACATCTGAATCCAGTTCTGCATGGCCTACCGCTGCTTTAAGACAAGCTAAACAAAATCTTTTTCCAGGCAGCACCTTATCATCACAAGCTTCACACAAGGGGGGGTCTTATCCTTATTTTTTCTGTAAAAGGATCTATGGGCAGAACTGAAATCCTCCAATTGGATAGCTGAAAGGCACTCTTTTTATTTTATATAGAAAATTCTAAAAGATAAAGGTGACTTACTCTGAACCTCGAGATTGCGACCTATTTTTTTGAAGGATAAATAATTAAGGAACTCTATTCCTTATCGTTTTAAATCTATTGTCCTCCCCTCCAGCCCCCACCCCTGAGCGGCGGGGGGGTGCCCTAAATGAAAATGTTACCACTCCCAGCCCCTAGTCACCCCCTCACCCAAAAAAAAAATAAACCCCTTCCTACCCCCCTCATCCTAAAAATAGTGAGGGGGAAGAAGAGAACTAAATAACTGTAAAAAAAAATTATAAAAAATAAAAAAAAAACGAGCGCGAAAAAAAATCAGCCGGAAAAAAACTTGACGCTAAAAAAATGTCATTTGACTCATAACACTCTGATTGGTTGCTTTCAATCAACCAATCAGAGAGTTATGAGTCAAATTACACAGCGTGGGAAAATTCCAAAGAACTACGCTGTGTAAAATGACAGAGCGTGCTGATTGGTTGTATTTCAAGCCAACCAATCAAAGTTCTGTGACAGGTAAATGTAGAGACTTACCTGTCAGTCTCTTTATTTACCTGTCCGAGCACTCTGGTTGGCTTAAACCAACCAATCAGAGAGTCCTGAGCATAACTGCATGGCGTGGGAAAGCTTTATAGGCCTTTTCCCGCCCTGTGGGGCTCAGTCTGCGCCGTGCCCTCTATGGGTGATGATGAATTATTTTTTAGTGTCAGGTTTCTTTTTTCATCTGTTTTTTTTTTTTTTTTGTGCTCAGGTTTTTTATTTTATTTGATAAGTTTGACGGGTAAAAGAAGATTTTAGAAAAAAGAAGACATCAAATGGTAAGTTGTATGTTTCTTGTACAGGTATTTATTTAGTTCTCTTCTTCATCGGTTAGGTAGGGGTTTATTAATTATTTTTTTTGTGGGGGCGCTGACTAGGGGTTTGGCGACCCCAAGTCACCTGGTGGGTAACATTTTAATTTAGGGCCCCCAACTGCCGCTCAGGGGTGGGGGCTGAGGGGGAGGACAATAGAACCCTCCTTATTGTTATCAAGGGCCCCCACCCGCCCCTCAGGGGTGGTGGGCGGTGGGAGGACAATAAGTCCACCACCGTTTTCATTTAGGGCCGACGAGGGCAATAGGTCTCTCCTTCAGTTTAATAGGGCCCACTCGCGCGGCACGGGTGATGGCTCGGGAGGGGGGATACTAGGGTTTTTTGGTTTTTTTAACAGTGAGCAGGAGGGGGCTGGGGAATAGATAACCATCTCCTGCTTTGGGAGATACTGACTAGACACAGGGACACACATAAGTACATATTACATTCAGGGGGTTACACTTTGGGTCTCAGCTTCCCGGGACAGTTAAAACTTACTTGGCTAAATAGCCCGGGTCCCCTCTGGGACCCCTGCAAAAAGTGGGGCGATTGGATGTACAGAGCCGGAGATATCAGCGTAGAAAGTCTGGGGCTCAAGGCTCTGTACATCCCTGAAATCAGTTCCATGGTGTTGCTTGAATTCAAACTTCGCACTTAAACCAAGCAACAACCAATCAGCCGAAATGGCACAAACCAAATCGTGCCAATCAGCGTTACGGGGAGGAAGGTGTTTCGCCACCCAATCCGAAGAAAGGGCGCAAAACTCGGCTGCACCAATTGGGGCTCGGGGATGAGAGGGGTTTCGCGGCCTAAACAGAAGACAGGGCGCAAAACCCTGTTTGAATAAGCGCTCCATCTCGGAATGGTCGCCCGCTCCCTGCGACGACACATCAGCAATTTACTTGTGCCGACCATACAGGAGAATGGTGCGAACCCAGTTTGAATGGGTGCTCCCTCTCCCATTGGTCGGCAGGGACTTCCATGTGGCCCGCGGGAACCCTGCGGCCGTGAGACCGACTCACAGCCCCAGGGAGCCTCTGCTGGCGAGCGTCCCTCTCTCAGGTGGATATCCCCACGCAGGTATCCACCGGAGAGAGCGCTCTCCTGGGCAGCCACGAGCATAGCCTTGTGGCTCCCAGTTAAGGAATGAGGGATTATATTTTTGTTGGGGAGTAAGTTGGATAAGGAAAGAAGGGATGAGTGAATATAGCTCCGTTGGGGAGTGGGTAGGATGGTCCCTGACACCGAGATCGAAGACAGTTAGTTACATCCCTAGCCAACATATCTATATAATCTAGATGCTGAGATCGAAGACAGTGTACACAGGCCGGTTCAGGTGACAAATGCTCCCCCTGGTGGGCGTACGAAGATACAAACCGGCGGCCACCCAGGGGAAGCACGCGCCGCTCATTCCCTTGCGGTCTGCGGTTTTCACACCTCGTTAGCAAGGTGTGAACGTTCTATTTGAAGTATCGGGGTGGTCCGGCACGGTTCGGGAGACAAATGCTTCCCCTGGTGGGCGTTCAGTAATACGAACCGGCGGCCACCCAGGGAAAGCATGTGCCTCCTGTTCCCTTGCGGTCTGTGGTTTTCACACCTCGTTAGTGAGGTGTGAACATTTCAAAGTAAACGTTCTAAATGAAGTGCCGGTGTGGTTAAGCTGAAAACATCTCAGGGTCCTCAGACCCTCACACAATAGACTTGATCACCAAATATAGTTTCTGCTTTCCCTCTGGTCTCTCTGCAGCACTGGGGAACGCCTGATCAATAATACACCATGAAACAGAGTAACATGTATTCTGAGCATGCATTCGATTTATTGAACACAACATCTAGATTATATAGATATCTGCAATATTTCTGCAGAATAGTTAAAAAGGGGGAGTAAGTTATTTCTGAATGGGAATACCCATACACATACACTGCCCCCCCACACACATTCACTTCCCCCCATACACACACTGCCCCCCCACACATATACACTTCCCCCCATACACACACACACACACATTGCCCCCACATACACACACTGCCCCCATACACAATTACACTGCCCCCCCAGACACATACACTGCCCCCCCATACACACATACACTGTACAGTGTACACTCAGTACACTGAGTTACTGCGGCATCGGTGGGTGATAAAGAAATTTTACCATCAACAAAGATACACAAAGTGGACGGTAGGTATTAAAAGGTTGACTACCCCTGATCTAACATAATGGATGTGAGTGTGTTTCGGTGGGTGTGGTTTTTTGTGTGTGTGTGGGAGGGAGGGGGAGCAGAATTTCATCCTTGGACCCAGGCAGCACAATGTCTTGGGCCGGCCCTGATTACATGCAAACTTTTAAATTATATAATAATACAATGATTGTCAGTTTTCCTTTAATTAATATAACACTGTATTTATTTGAGGAACAAGAAAGGTTTTCTAGTTACGGACAATGTCTGGTTTGAAGGTTAAAAATAGGAGACAAAATTATTGTTGAAGAAATCTGAGGGACGCATGACATAGAGCTGTTTTGGCTGACACTAGAAAAGGCATTAAGGTCGAGGCTCTAGTGCAGTGGGAACTCAGTTCCCCTACTATATTTGCAGAATTAAATACGTTTCCACACGTCTTACTGTGAAATGAGGTGCACAGCTTACCGTTGAGGAACATTCACACAGAGCAGTGAGCATTTTAAAATTAGAAAGTGGGTAAATGAAGAAGTCCTCTCTGTCTTCAGTTTTTCCTATTTAGTTTCTGAACTTGGATTGATTACAATCTCAACATTCTTTCCATGAAGAACATGTATAATGCTGTATAAATTATGCTGGAGGAGAGAAAGAATTTTTAGCCCAAATAGAAGTCATAAGATAATAAAACATAACGTTTAATATATCAAATAGTAAAAAAGGTTATAGTGTAACCACAAGGTGGCAGTAGATTATAACCACACAGGAAATAATATAATTATTGAACACAATGATACTTAGTGTTCTATTAACAATATGTACAGTGCTAGAAAAGCTTTATATTTATACATATATACATAAGCTAGTAGCAACCAGAGCTCAGTTGCAACACTATGAGTGATACGTGTCCTGTAAGGGATAAAGTATACTGTGTAACTAATATCAGTAAGATACGTTATATCGCAGTTGCTATGGGAACCCTCTGCTAAAATGTACTCAGTCTCTGTATAGCAGCTGCTAGAAGTATGTAGAAAAAAGTCTAAAAGAGGACTAATAGTACAAAATAACCTATAAAAAAAAATGAATAAAATGTTGTTAGCAGAGGTAATGGTAAACTGTCAAATCTTATATCTGATCTGTGCCTTCCTAGGCACCTGTGCTAGAGTCCATAGGGCTAATGCCCCTGATCCCTATCATCATACCGAAGTGCATGAAGTAAAGAGAATAATAATGCTGCTCGTTGTATTAGCTAATCTGTGCCTTCGAGGGCACCTGTGTTTACCAAAGGTAAACAGAATCTAGCTGTCACTTAGTTGAGCAGTATACGGGTGCATAAGATAGAGGAATAAGTCATAAATGATGCTACTCGTCATGTTAGCTGATCTGTGCCTTCAAGAGCACCTATATTAGCCAAAAGTGATTACAATCTAGCTGTCACTACTAGAGCAGTATTGTGAAGATCTGTACACTCGGGTCAAACTGTGTCTGAAGGATACAATAAGCGGAGGTCTGCTGCACGTGTTGATTGCATGGCAGGATGTATCAAAATGTCAGTTAGGCGTCTGCAGATTGACCGCAAGTGATAAGTGGAGCCATGACGCATGCTTCGCACCCCTTTTTCTGTTTTTGTTTTTATAAATTATGACAACAATCCATTCTATGAACCACACAGTGAATGGAATCAATTTGGGGTGTTTAAATGATATCTACTCATATTTTTTTTCTTTTACATTGAAAAACCCATAGAAGGAAAATAAGTAACGAGAGAAAGTGCACAATCTTAATACGGTGCCAGAAAAAGGATTGACCCAATCTGTGCTTTGAACATTCTGCCTGGAAATAGTGAGAAGAGTTAAAGGTACATTGTTAGGAGGTATTGTAAAACTGATAGAACTTCTTAGGATGCATATTTAAGCACTTTAACAGCTAATTTAAATGTGGTAGTTGATAGTTAAGAGCAGGATGGTGTATGTTTTTGGAAGGGGTGTTGAACCTGATGAGTTTCCATATTTATATTTTAGTCTTGAAATCTCTTCAAGGTGATATCTTGTGCATTTTGGAAAACAACGGTAACCATACATTCTCAGGTTTAGAGCAATGCCCATCTTTTCAGAAACATTGTTGATTATATGTATAACTGTTAACAAATCCTTTTGCAACACATGATGTATTAATTTACTTTGCTGACTTTAAGAAAAGCTTTCTTCACATCCTTATTTCTCAGGCTGTATATGATTGGATTAAGCATAGGTATTACCACTGTGTAGAATACAGAGACCACTTTATCCTGATCACTTAAAAAAATGGAGTTTGGACGCATGTACATGTAAAGGAATGTCCCAAATAATATACCAGTTGAAAGTAGGTGAGATGAACATGTTGCAAAAGCTTTCTTCCTTCCTTCTGTGGAGTTGATTTTAATTATGGCGTAGAATATATTGCTATAAGAAATTACCAGGACTGGTACACAAACAAGCACATTTGTTCCCATAAAAGTAAAAATAACAAGCTCACTGGACGAAGTATCAGAACAAGACAGCTTTAAGATTGGTGGTACATCGCAGAAGAAATGGGCTATCCTATTGGATTTACAGTAAATTAAGTTGAAAATGTTATTGGTATGTATCAATGCACTGAGGAAGCCTATTGTATAGCATACAGTAGTCAGAGTTATACACACTTTTTCTCTCATTATAACATAATAAAGTAATGGCTTGCATATGGCAGCATACCGGTCATATGCCATTATAACCAACAAGAAGAATTCCGTCATTGCACAAAAGCAATAGAAGTACAGCTGTACTGCACAAGCTATGAAGGAAATGGCTTTATCACTGGACAGCAAATCAGACATTGTTCTTGGAATGATAACCGTTGAGTAGAAAATATCTATAAATGAGAGGTGCTTTACGAAGAAGTACATAGGAGTATGCAGATTAGAGCTTTTCGTTATAAGAAATATCATCCCCCCATTACCCATAACAGTGAATATATAGAGAGCTAAAAAAATAATGAAGATAATCTTTTCCAAATTAGGAATATCTGAAAGGCCATCAAAGTAGAAAGCATCAACCAATGAGTGGTTTTTCTCCATCACTCTTATATAAGTAAATAAAACTACAGATAATAATGCAGTAATATTATATAAAATAAATGAAAAACTACTCAATAAAACATATTGGGAAATGAGATTTAGCTTGATAAATATGTTACTATGTACAACAATAATGGTAAAAAGTAAAATATTGCCCATACAAATGTAGCCCTTTAGTACTGTCCAAACAATTTGAAATAACCGTTTCATTGGTGGTGGGCACTAGTTAAAGACATAATATAATTTCTAGCATTAGTCTCCAGGCTCACATATACAAACACACTTTGCTTGTAAGCCAGCATGTAATAGATTCCACAAAATAAAAATGCATATATTTTAGCATGAGGAGTACAGTGTCAATAATTGGCACAGGACTGATCCATGTTATAAATGGCTAAGCCTTCGTTGTTATACTTCCTGGTAAAAGGATTCCATTTCAAACCTCTTTCTCACTGCTCTCTAATGAGCTTACGAAATACAAGCATAGCAGCAGAGCACGCTCTGTACATGTGCTATATAAATCTGTAACTAGATGGACAGAACCTTTACAGAGGCAACTAGTCACTGAGTAATAAATTAACACATAAAATAAACACTGTGAGTTAAATTCTTCAATGCTTTTCATGAATAAAAACACTACACCTGTAGGAGTTATGTCTCAAATATAGAATACTCTTAATCATCAAACATAGTTAACAGTTACTTAATTGATCCATTTATTGAATGAATATTGAACTCACTTCACGCTAGTACTGGGGGAATTTGAGCGTGTACCCTCTAACCTTCAAATGGCACAGTTTTAGGGGAGAAAGCAAATTATCAATGTATTTCTTCATTACTAGAATAGAAAACTTTCTGTTTAGGTTATTGACGCTTACTGGATAGGTCAAGTAACTTTTATTGGTCCTCAATGCTCTATTTATTTACTTTGTCATGTTAATACAAAGCTTCAAATAGAGGAGCAAAGAGGAGGCCTGAAAAAACAATTCCAACAAAAGAGACTGACCAGACGTGAAATACTAAACCGTATTTGAATCCTCCAGTAGCAAAGTTGCACCAAATATGACAGTGAGTGAAGCAATGTTTAACACCTATGAAAAAATAAACCATGACAGTAATGATAATCTGTATACAGATAGTCTAGGACTCTAGATAGGGTGCACTCTGATAAGCAGTTGGTTAAATATTGCAACCAAAATAAAAGCAGAAGTGAATACAATGATATGAGAAACCTTTTGAATATTTGCTGCTTCTGAATATATACTAAAAGCAGTGTTCCTTTGGAACTTAAAAAAGACAGGATCAGAAAATAGCAAAATTGAGATAAATAAAGCTGGTACAAAGGAAGTTACGACTAGAGCATGGTTATAAAATGACAAATGTCTTACGAAAGACGGTTGTACCCACAGTGCTACAATGCTCTAGCAATGAAAATATACAGAAGTGTAGTTTTATAGCCGGCTAATAAAGATATGGGATCCAGAAAACGTCAAGTAATTAGATCCCACAAGACTGGTTAATTAGAATACAATAAAGGTGAAAGCATAGCCGATGAGCAATTGAATCGATGTGCTGAATAAATATGCTGGTACACAGAGCAGAGCTGGATCAAATCCCTTCAGGTATTATACTATTCTTTTAGATAAATTAATGTGTAGGTTTACTCTGTACTAATTATTAACTCTGTTCTAAATTGGAAAGATATACTTGAGTGAATAGGTCAATCTGGTCAATGAAAAGAAAATCAACTACTTTGTTTTAATTTAGGTACTAAAATGCAAGGGGAGTGAGTAACAAATAAGTGTAGACCTGAAAATGGGCCCACCTTAGCTGATAATAAGTTAGAGTTTTAAAAGACTGAAAGATCATGTGTATTTGTGTGTGCTTGGGGGCAACACACCCGACATACCCAACATGCTGCCCTCTTACCTAGTCTCTGATGTCAGATGAACATGTGGGTGTGTGCAACACAAGACAAACAGTACAATAAGGGTGCGCCTAAAATATATACTGAAATGTATAAAATAATAAATAGTAAAACAATATTTTAATATATGTAAAATATGGTATAAAATGAATGATTAACAGTAGTCCAAAAACTTATCAAAGTTCGTGATGGAGAATCCCACGTGTGAAAAAAAGAATTATTGAGATGTGGAGTGAGGTCAGATCTTCATAGTTGTATGCTTGGAATTCAGTGAAGCATATGTGGAGAGAAGAAAAGACAGGACTCCAATGGTACAGTATGTAGATACGTTGAAAATAAAATAATAAAATAGGTCTTACTCACACTTTTCAGAGCTTAAGATCCAGCTCTGATATTATGCGCGTGAAGTGGAATAATCCCCATTCAGGGATATGTGGAGTAGACTTCGATTGGCGATTCTCTGGCACACGTTCGACGTCCAAGTTGGTATTATAGACCCAGAAGGAGAGAATAAAATATATAGTGCTCTCTGTATGCTTTTAATACAGAAGAAAACTTCCCCACAGGATCATGCAGTTTTGCAGCAGTTGAAGCAGTTAAGGATCTTCAATATGGTAGATCAAGCAGGTAAATCTCTTAAGATTGAAATAATGCAGATAAATACAGGTTGTTTTCAGGAGCCAGGATCAGAGGTTCTATTTCAGAACACTAACTTCAATGGCCTTGACATAAGGACATATAAGGATTGTAACGGAACTCCCCATACTCCAACCGAGTACCTTCCGTTGATGGACGCTTCCTACCTTGCGCCGAGGACCACAAGCACTGCACCGGACACCACAACTCCTGCAGACTCCAAAACCGCAGTAGCTTAACTGGCAGTCTCGCCATCTTCCTTCCACCCTGGATCAGCTTCTGTCCTCCAGGACCGTGTGGGAAAGACCTCTTCCTTCCACCCTGTATGAACCTCCGACATCCTGGACTATGTGGGGAAGACCTCTCCTCCAGGAGAGCATAACAGGAACAGCTCTTAGAAGAGCTAAGTGATTAAGCTCAAGGGAGTATACAAGTATAGCAAACCCAGTGTGAATATAGCTGTTCCCTCCAATCACGAGACAAGATTACGTGTTGAGGGTCAAGAAGATCTCTTTTAATCAGCACCAAATGGCTTTCTTTTATGCAAGTTTTACACACAAAGTACCACCCACATGGGTTTGTAAAACAGCCAATCAAACACGTACAATACAGTAAAACAATCCCATTCATTCCAGCAAAATCCTCCCCTCTGCCTGTAATATAACTACTGTACACAATGGGTTAATATAATTATCACAGGCAGGAAAAATACAGTTTTTATACAATACTCATAATTCACAAAATATACATACAATCTCCATAAAAGTTACCTATTATTAATCAGCATACTTCAAATACATCTGTATGAACGGCGGCCCCCCAGCATTCGGCAATTAACCTTGCAGTTAACCACCAGCCTCGGAGGTAAATTGACTGCACACTTCCCCTTGTGTGTGGTCCGCCTGTGCAGTAAATGGTTCGGTAAGCCCCAATTCTTTTTTTTTTTTTTAAAGTGCGTCGGTTATTATGGATTTTTTATTTGGACTTTTTTGGGGCTGAAAAAATAAGATTTTAGAAGAAAGAAGACATCAAATGGTAAGCTTTGATTTGAAATATTGCACAGAAAATATGGGTGTAAGATATGACTACAAGTATCACAGAAAAAAAAGGATATTTGTTCCAACAAGTACAAAAAGAACTTTCAGCTGTTGAGGTATTAGAACATAAAAGATTTAGTACAGGTGGTCTATCACAGAAAAAAATGGGCTATCCTATTGGATTTACGGTAGGTTAAACTAAAAATGTTTTTTTTATATGTATCATTGCAGTGAGTAAACCATCTACATAGCATGCAGCGGAAAATATTATACAAATGTCTCTTCTCATGATAATGTAATAACGTAAAGGTTTACATATAGCAGCATACCTTTCATATGCCATTACTGCCAACTAGAGGCATTCAGTAGTGAGGCACGAGGCATAGAAGTACATTTGTATGGCACAAGCTATGGGGGAAATGGCTTTATCATTGGAGAGCAGGTCGGACATTGTTCTTGGAATGATAACTGTTGAGTAGAAAATATCTATGAATGACAGGTGTCTCAAGAAGAAGTACATAGGAGTATGCAGATTAGGGCTTCTCGTTATCAGGAGTATCATCCCTGTATTTCCCATAACAGTAAAAATATAAAATTCCAAGAGAATAATGAATATCTATATAATAACTATCTCCAGATTACTATTGTTTGTGATGCCATCAAAGTAGAAAACAATAACAAGAGATTGATTTGTATCCATCATTTATGTTAAGAAACTCCATTAATGTTTGTGGAGATAAACAGAAAAAAAATATCTTGGACAAATATGTGTGAGTCAAATTGAGACATTGCTTTTAATAGATTCTATTTTATGCTGTAGGTTGTGTAATCAAAAATGTTTATGTTTACACAACAACAAAAGTTGTGATGTGAAAGACACAAATGTAAGTATAATGCTTATCTCTCTCTTTATCGACTTAACGACAAAAGAAAAACATAAACTGTTATTATCAAACAAATTATCAAAAATGTTTAGAAACATCACAGGTTCCCTGACCAATCCTCTGTCAGCACTGTGTATCCAGAACAAGCAATTATCAAGCTGAAATTCAAGGAGGTCTCAGTATGACGACATATAGGCACGGACGACCTTAAGCTTATAGTTGCCCTATCAGAAAAATCTTCACAGGGCCCCTCCCTCTGATACACAGTTATAGACATATACTGTCAAATAAAACAACATACACAAATTCCCAGGCACATAGTCACTCACAAGTTACAGGCAAGCAGTCACAAATATACAGTTAAAGGCAGCCACACATAGTTACAGACAGAAACAAACACACAGTTACAGGCAGCCACACATAGTGAGAGACAGACAGTCACACACACACAGACACGGACAGGCAGTCACATATGCATTCATAGGCAGACAATCACACACAGTCACACACAGATAGAGGCAGACTGTCACACAAAGTCACACACACAAATACAGGCAGGCAATCACACACACACAGTTACAGGCAGTTACACACACAGTTACAGGCAGGCAGTCACACGTACACAGTTATAGGCAGACAGTAAAATAAAAAAGTAATACTTACAATTAGATGTCTTCCTTCTTCTTACATAGTTACATAGGCTGAAAAGAAACGTGTCCATCAAGTTCAGCCTTTCTCACTTCTTTTTTTGCTGTTTATCCAAATGAAGGTAAAAAAAAAAACACGTTTTGAAGCACTTCCAATTTTGCAACAAACTAGGATAAAGAATTCCTTGTTGACCCCAGAATGGCAGTCAGATTTATCCTTGAATCAAGCAGCTATTACCCTACAGTTGAAAAATGATATAATTGAATATTATGTTTTGCAAGTATGCATCTAGTTGCACACATCTGTGCAGACTCTGATTACGCCACTTCTTCAGGTAGAAAATACCACATCCTTATTGTTCTTACGGTAAAAAAAACACATTTCCTTTGCCTTAGACTAAATCTTCTTTCTTCCAGTCTAAACTCATGACCTTGTGTCCTCTGTATAGTACTGTTTGTGACTGGATTTCCAGACAATGGTTTATATTGGCCTCCAATATATGTATATAATGTTATCATACCCCTCAGAGGCGCCATTTTTCTAAACTAGAGAGCTTTAAATTTGTTAATCTTTCTTCATAGCTAAAATGTTTCATTACTTTTGTTAATTTTGTAGCCCGGCTCTGCATTTTTTCTAGTGCCATATTATCCTTCTTTATAACAGATGCCCAAAATTATGCAGCATATTCAAGAGGTGGTCTTATTGGTGATTTATAAAGAGGCAACATGATATTTTTATCCCGAGAATTAATGCCCTGTTTTATACATGACAATACCTTATTGGCCTTAGCCACTGCTGATTGACATTTTACATTGTTGCCTATAACAATTCCCAAATCCTTCCCGTGTTGTGTGTTTGTCCTACCATTTAGGGTATAAGTTGCTTGGGCATTCTTTACCCCGAAGTGCATAACTTTGCATTTTTCTACATTACATTTCATTTGCCATTTGAGTGCCCAGTCCCCCAGTCTATCTATAACCCTCTGCAGCAAAGTATTATCTTGCTCACATTTGTGTCATCTGCAAACTTTGAAACATGACTTTCAATGCTTATTTCAAGATCATTTACAAATATGTCAAATCGAACGCTGAGGGACACCGCTTACCACCTCTGTCCAGCTTAAAAATGTACCATTAATGACAACTCTCTGTACTCTATTCTTAAGCCAATGTTCTACCCAAGAACGAGAATTTCCATCTATACCGATTTCTTTGAGTTTGAACACTAATATATTGTGTGGAACTGTTTTAAACAACTTGTCAAAATCCAAGTAGATCACATCAACTGCAACACACTGATCTATATTTCTACTTACTTCTTCGTAGAATGCAGTTATTGCAGTTAGTTTGACATGACTCATGTTCATAGGCATGCGCAGCTTATTGTATAAGGGTGTGCACCCTAAAGCAGAAACACACACGCTGCGTATATATATATATACACATACATACACACACACACTGCTGTGTGTGTGAGGGTGCTGTGTGTAGGTGCTGTGTGTGTGTGTAGGTGCTGTGTGTGTGTGTAGGTGCTGTGTGTGTGTGCGGGCGCTGTGTGTGTGTGAAGGTGCTGTGTGTGTAAGGGTGCTGTTAGTGTGTGCTGTGTGTGTGTATGTGTAAGGGTGCTGTTAGTGTGTGTGTGTGAGGGTGCTGTGTGTGTAAGGGTGCTGTTAGTGTGTGCTTTGTGAGTGTGGGTGAGGGTCCTGTGTGTGTAAGGGTGCGGTGTGTGTGAGGGTGATGTTAGTGTGTGTGGTGCTGTTAGTGTGTGCTGTGTGTGTGTATGGCCGTTTAGTTAATATCCCCCCTCCCTTCTTACCTTATGTAGGGAGTGGGGACCGTGCTCCTGCCTTCCCTGGTGGTCCAGTGGTGAGTGAACTCTAGCCCCCTGAGGAGCTAGAGTTCACTCTTGCGAGATCTGAGCAACGCTCTGACCGCGCGAGAGGAACCCGGCGGAGCTGCTGGCAAGAGCTTCCCGGGTCCTCTCCTGCCTCCCTCCCTGCCTGTGGGTCGGTGAGGGAGATCTTTGATCTCCCTGACCAGCCCACGGAGGGAGGCACATAGCACGTGCTGCAGGGATTAGGGTGTGCCTAGGCACACCCGGCACACCCCGTGCACACTCCTATGCTCATGTTTCATAAAACCATGCTGATTTGTGCTGATAACCAGGTGCTGCTTAAGGAATTCCTGAATATTATCCCTAAATAACCTTTCAAATACTTTCCCAGACACAGAAGTTAAGTTTACAGGTCTATAATTTCCAGTCAAGGATTTTGAACCCTTTTTTTAATATATAAGAACTACATATTCCTTCTTCCAATTCTACGGTACAATTCCTGAAAGAAAAGAATCTTGAAAATTTAAAAACAAAGGTTCACTTATGTGGTGAAACCGACCTAGTCCTGGGCATTGGAGAAGACTGATTGCCAGCCTCCTGCCATGTGACTATGGCCCCTGAGATGTATTGCCCTTTAAAGACATGATTTGGGCATAATGGATTTGTGTTGTGCTGCTGCTGACCCTTTAAGAACCATCTGGGGACATACTGTGGAGTTACTGGGTGGCCACCATTTCATGTATCAGAGGCACATGGTGAGAACAATGGATGAAGCACATGGTGAGAACAATGGATGAAGCACATGGTGAGAACAATGGATGGCGGACATTTTAACTCACAGACACTGTTTGGACTTTTCTACACGGTGCCATCTCGCTGGTATTTGGTGTACAAAGACATCGTGCAGTAGTTTTAAACTACACAATAGTTTACAGTGATTATTTTTCATATAGCTTGTATATGTTCTGCAGAATCTGCATTAAACTGTATCTTCCAAACTACTGAACGGATCTGGGTGAATTTTGGATATGTGGTTCACCCAGATCCCCTGGGTTTTATGGGGTTATTGCATGTTTTGGGGTCCCTGTGATATGTTTTATAATACTGTATTTCTCTGCCTGTGAAAATTACATTAACCATTGTGTTCAGTTATCATATCACAGGCAGAGGGGAGGATTTTGTGTGGGAGTGTCTGTGTGTATTGTACGGAATGATTGGTTGTATTTCAAAACCCTGTGGGCAGTACTATGTTTGTGGATTGTGAATAAAAGAGGCTATATGTGCCAGTACAGTCAGTTCTGCTTGACCTCCAAACGAAGTGTTGTCTCGTTATTGGGGGAACTGGATTGTATGCTGATTGCCAGGAGTGTAAGCTGATTGTATGCTTTTCCTGTTAAGCCGTTTACAGCATTCATATGCTTTAGAGCATTCGTATGCTTCTACAGTTCGGTGGTTGTGGTGTCTGCTGCAGTGATTGGAGTCCTCAGGAGGCGCTAGGAGCATCCTTCAACGGATGTACCCAGTCGGGGTGCCAGGTGATCCGTTACAACTTATTTCCACACTTAGTTCATTAAGTTCTTGTAGATGAAAACAGTCAGGCCCTAGAGTTTTGTTTATTTTAACTTTCTTTAGTTGTTGCAGCACCTTCTCTTGAGTCATCTAACTACAATTTTCCTGTAAGTTTTTTTTTCTTCTATCTTCTTTAATTCAGCCACAGAAAAGGTCAAATAAAAAAACCATAGAGCAGTGTCACAACCTAATAAAATGTATAAAGGATCCACACAAAAAAAACACGAGGAGAAAAAATCCATTTGGAATGAATTTGGGAAAATTCAGAGTTTAATGAATATCTCTGCCACTGTCCAGGTCCTATCAGAGCCCCACATTTTCTAATTTGAAATTATTTTGTATCAAGTAGATTTTCATGATGGACAAGTATACTAGGCTACCACTTTAGTTCCTTGGGCAAGTAGATTATTTTTAACATTTCCATTCCCCTGTTTTTCTGAAAAGGAAGCTAGTGATAGACTGACAGTATCAGACTATCAGCAATGCCTGGACCTGCATTGGAAATGGAAGGGCAGAGGAATTGGACATCATTTTGCGATCTTTGGTCTTATGTCGTTCATGAATGGTTTATCTCATTGAGTAATGATGGTGCCTGGTACCTCCTTACACTGTGATAAATTAATTGTGATTAAGTTGTTATGCTGCCTGGAGTGGTCCTTTAATTTCTACTGTTCGAGGATATATTGTCTTTATTACTGATGGGGGGCTGCCATTGGGCTATTACAATCTGTGCATTTTCTGGTCCCTGTTCATGTGCAGCTGATATAGAAAACAGATTTTTTACTCTTTTTTTATTTTTTTATTCTTTTGATCCAGAATTTTACATTTAGAATTCCTAAGGTCAATCCTCCATAATGACTGATTTAGTGAATAGACCTTACAAGAAACAGACCAGTATGTAGGTTTTAGAATCCCATTGCTTTTGCATAAATAACATTTAGCTCATTCGTCTACAAAAAATGTATAATTTATCATTATTGACCGACCCTTTTACATTGCATTATATATAACTAAAGTTACATTGTGAAACTGTAGAAATAAAAACGGACGTTACCGTAATATAACTGTTAATCAAGTTCATTAATATACGTTTTCCGAATATACAGTTCAGTGAAGAAAGACAATTTGAGAGGTTCAATAAATCCAAGTAATCTGTATAATGAAATCCTTAATTATATTCATCTCAGTTGCCACTGTTGCTGGTATTTGCTTAAATCAGAATTCCTAACAGCAATACACATCGAGGGTTAATAGAAATCTGTAAGACAAATATCACTGATAATAAATAATGTATGCAAATATTAACCATAAAACTGTGATGACAACTGGTATATGGAGAAATATGGTCTGTGAGACTCAAAGAGGGTTACAAGGAAACATGAAGAAGAGTGTACTCAGAAATAGAAAATACTGTAACAAATGGAAAGTACTGTCACCAGGTTGAACTTTTTTATGATGCTGCTAACTCTTGGCTGTAACCAGTGTACGATTAAGATAGTCAAGACAAGAATAACAGGAAGGCCACAATGAATCAAGACAAAAGGGCAATGACCTATGTTCTAGGAACCCTTTTTATAGTGTGTCTCTTTATTTTATGGCTACACCTCCAAAACAATCGAATTGGGTTGTTTTGGTGGGCCGTGACATCATCAGCATCATGACGTCGGCATGCTTGTGCTGTGTCATAAAAGGAGGCGAAGCTACAGCGGCCAATGTCAAAACCACTGAGGAGAGAAGAGGGATCATGAGGACAGTCCCCTTGCACTTTGAGCAAATCTACAGGCTGTGTCCCTGACATGGGCATACCTTGAGACATCTGAGTCGATTATTCCCACTGCATTTCCCAGAGGTCCTGAAGAGGCCTAGTGTGATTGACGGACAGGTGAGGTGGCCGATCACTCTTAGAGCTGAGCCCTAATAGGGTATATTTTGGTCCTATTGTTCCCCCTCTGGACTGGTGGGGGTTATCTTGGTCCCCAGTGGCTTGTTGAGTGCATCTGCATGGTCCTCTACCGCTGTACCTAAGCAAGCTGGGATCTCAACTTACCTAATCAAGATGGTTGATTCTCGTGGTATGCAACAAATACAGTCTGCGAAGGAACATCAGGATTATGTTGAGCTGTCCCTGCGGCAACTGGATTAAATATTAGACTGCCTTTGGGCCTCTCTGGAGGCACGGCAAGCAGCTCTGTTTTTTCAGAATTAGTGGAGTGAGAATGCAGAGGTGAGAAACCAGTGTAGCGTAGGCCCCCTCGGGCACACAGTTTACGAAAGCACACATTTCCTCTGCTACAAGCCCACCTGAGCCAATGGTTAATAGGGGTGAGACCAAATCTCATCATCCACATAGACAGGAGACCGACCACTGCCAGCAACATCTGGATCTTCTGTTTCTCCCTTTTGGACTCTTTGAGTCCGTAGAGCGCAGATGCTTGCCTGTATACTGGCCCAGGACTGGGGGGATGCACCACTTTGTACCCATCGGAATGCAACCCCTCACCCACTCTCTCTCTATATATATATATATATATACATATATATATATAGCAAGTACTTTCTGAACTTGGGTATAGGCTGAGTGGATACTGCCAAGCTAGGCAGCATTGCAGCTTATATAATGAGACTCTCTCATGACCAGCTGATAACACCATGTCTTCTCTAAGCCCATCCACTTCTTAGAAGCTTAATGTGCTATTATGCTATTCTTTATAATTTGTGTTTTGCATTCTTGTCTTGAGCTTTTTTCATTAAGGTGCAGTACCGCCAAAGTGAGTTGGAATCCAGTGGTTATTACCAGTTTTATTTTGTTAAATTTTAACTGACCAAGTGTGTTTTCCTTAAAAATGTATACCTCTCTACTGACTGTTTTTATAATAGCCTAACTATACTGACATATGCTTCAGCTTTATATGCCTAACTCTGTACCTACAGGTTGCATTTTAACTGTGACAGTGTAGGTTCTCCCCCTATCTGACCTAGTGTGCTCCCCATAATGATATGCAACTTTTAGCTAACATATTCCAGACAGTAGCTAGTTGACCTAACAGATATATGCATACGCGTATGTTTGTGATGTTTGTGTTACACTCTGTACTATGTATTAAAACGACCTTCAGGTTGAACCTAAAATGTGGCTGATTATGCTTTTATGAAATATTGTACGTATATGCAAAGCAACAATAAAGAATGTAATTAATTTTAAAAATACATTTAATATTCAATGCGTTGGTCAAACTTCCAGGTGTTTGAATGCAAGAATTAGAGAACATGTGAAAGATGTCAAGGCAGGAGAAAAAAGAACTCCACTAGCTAGCCATTTCAAACTTCTAATAATTGGGAATTGAGGTAATGATGAGATAATTGCTTGACTCTGTTAACTTATGCAAATTTATATGCGTAAGTGCTAAGCTCAGCATGAAACGCTTTAGGTGGGAGGGTCTTGGCTTGTGTCTGATTTATGGTTTGACTTAATAAAGTCAGTTGTTACAAGCTGACGCTTGGATGTTGTGTTACAAGATTTCCTCACATTCCGGATACAGCTATTACTTGACTTATACACATGGACTTACAGTAAGTGTTCTGACTGCAACAGAGGAGTGTGGTGTGTTAAAAGACCCATCAGGTAACTCCAGTGGGGCAGGTTGCATAAATGAGTTTTGGCTGCCTTTTTTCTGCATATTCTCTATATTGAGCCCTGTCATGATCTAGTCCACTACCCAAACTATATGTGGGCTAAGTAGATAACGTGATTTATTTTATTTTCTAGTTTACATCTAATATTTTCTGAGAAAAGGCAGTGTTTACATTGCTTAGGGACACCTCTAGAGGCTGTCATTCGGCAAAACAGGATTAACCATAAGGGCCCAGGAGTTAGAGAGGGGCCACAGAACCATACATTTTCTTGGCCCTATAATTATGTGTCTTCACGAACTGCATGATGAGATGCTGAGTAGAGCAGCACTGCGATAACTAAACATGCACACTAGCCCCCAATGTTTCCTTTTAATGAAGCATTAGGTTGGCTGAGAGAATTATCATTAAGGATCTCGGAAGCTGCACAGGTCACCAGTCTGGCGGTGGATGTAAGGTGAGTAATTTTCATTTATTTAAAGTTTCCAGGTTTGGGAGGGGAAATAATCTAAAATGTTGCAGAAATTATGTGAAGTTAGAAATCCATGCTTGTATTGCTAATATTATAATGTTCTTATCTGCCATTGGCTATTGGCTTTGTTTTTAATAATATTAAAGCAGTGGCAGTAAAAAAAAAAAAAATGGAACACTCTCAGACTTAGACCATAAAACGTCTAAAAACATGTGGTAGCTTGACCATATATTTAACTGTAAATCATTTCTTTGCCTTATAGATAATTACTTAACAAGCGTGGAGTGTCCAAATACTGACTTTAATAAAAGCTTTATTTTATATATTATTATTATTATTTCCCTACTGGAAAATTATGTTTACTGACTTTAATAAAAGCTTTCTTCACATCCTTGTTTCTCAGGCTATATATGATTGGATTAAGTAGTGGTATTGCCACAGTATAGAAAACAGACACAACTTTATCACGATCATTTAAATAAATGGAGTTTGGACGCATGTACATATACAGGATGGTCCCAAATAATATACCAATAGAGAGTAGGTGTGAAGAACAAGTTGCAAAAGCTTTCTGTCTGCCTTGTGTGGATTTGATTTGAAATATTGTGCAGAAAATATGGGTGTAAGATATGACTACAAGTATCACAGAATAAACCATATTTGTTCCAACAAGTACAAAAAGAACAAGTTCAGCTATTGAGGTATCAGAACATGAAAGCTTTAGTACAGGTGGTCCATCACAGAAAAAATGGGCTATCCTATTGGATTTACAGTAAGTTAAACTGAAAATGTTTTTTGTATGTATCATTGCAGTGAGCAAACCATCTACATAGCATGCAGCGGAAAATATTATACAAATGTCTCTTCTCATGATAATGTAATAACGTAAAGGCTTACATATAGCAGCATACCTATCATATGCCATTACTGCCAACAAGAGGCATTCAGTAGTGAGGCATGAGGCATAGAAGTACATTTGTATGGCACAAGCTATGGGGGAAATGGCTTTATCATTGGAGAGCAGGTCGGACATTGTTCTTGGAATGATAACTGTTGAGTAGAAAATATCTATGAATGACAGGTGTCTCAAGAAGAAGTACATAGGAGTATGCAGATAAGGGCTTCTCGTTATCAGGAGTATCATCCCTGTATTTCCCATAACAGTAAAAATATAAAATGCCAAGAGAATAATGAATATAACTTTCTCCAGATTAGGATTGTCTGTGATGCCATCAAAGTAGAACACAACAATAAGAGATTGATTTTTATCCATCATATATGTTAAGAGACTCCTTAAATTACTGTGGAAATACAAATGAAAAAAATATCTTGAACGAATGTACGTGAGTCAAAGAGAAGCATGGCTAGTAGATTTTATTTTATCCTGTAGGTTGTGTAATTAAAAAAAAAATATGTCTACACAACCACAAAGGTTGTCATGTTAATCACAGACTATACACAACTGCATACAAACACACACACATACACACAAAATTACATACATACACAAACAATCACAGATCCACACACATAAAATCACACAATCACATACATACAAACACATAATCACAGACACAAAACTTACATACCTATATACACAGTCACATACATACACACACACACAAAATCACATACATACACAAACAATCACAGATCCACTCACAAAATCACACACAATCACATATGAGCAAACACAATCACAGACACACATAATCACAGACTTACACACACAATCCCAGACATGTCCACAGATCCTTGTTCCCTCCTCCCCCACACACACAGCCAATCACTGACGAAACATACACAAAAATCACATGCACACACATTTAATACTAAAGATGTCTGCCCAGCCTCGCTACCTTGCTCTGGGAGTGCTGGAGTGGATCCTTTTCCTGGAGGTCAGTGATTGCTGCTGGGTTGGTGCCTGGGACCTCTGTGCTCTTCGTGCACAGGTCCCTTGCACGCCCAGCAGTGATGCCGGGATGCTGCCAGATCCCGATGACAGATCACTGTCGGGCGGTGAGGAAGCTGTGTAGGAGGAGCACAGAATATAATGGGCTCATGGGTGTACCTAGAGCTTTTGGCATCACCTCCCCAAATTCAAATGTAAAAAACACCCACTATTTTTTTTTTAATGTATTCAATTTTTTCTTATTACAACAGTAATAGGCAATAAAAAAACCTTCAAACCCCTCCTTTTACAAAACACCTGCCCCCTTTACAAAAACCTCTGCCCAGTCCCACTTCCACAAACCCCCTCTCACCCACCTTCTACAAAACCTCTGCCCAGTCCCCCCTTCTACAAAATCTTTGCCCAGTCTCCCCCTCTACAAAACCCCTGCCCAGTATCCCCTTATAGAAAGCCCCTGCCCCCCTCCACACAAACCCTGCCCCCCCTCCCACTTAAGCTAGCGCTTATTTTCGGGGGATGATTTATTTTCGGGGAAACACGGTAGAGAGTTCCATCTGCCAACAAGGTAATATGACTAGTAATAACTTAGATATTGTCAAAGGAAGTACAATTTATATACTACCAATCTAAATAGAGGTGATATGATAAGACATACTGATCGATTGCTCAAAAACAAAATCACCACAATGTTGTGGATCTCTATAGGTGCTCTCAGATGCAGTTATGACTGGTTCATCATTATAAATATAAAAGGATAGTATAGAAAATCAAGAAATGAGAGAATGTCCAGGTACTGTGGCTGTCAGAAGAGGAAACTAACAGCCTATATGACCATCCAAACTCCCTTAGAAACTAGCTAAATCAAGAGATAGGATACAGAAAAATTAACAATTACAGTAGCTAATACATAGTGACAAAGAAGTGTATAAGTGACAAAGTGAGGCAATAAAAGCGGAGTTGTCCGATGTGTGTTTTGATGCTAACCATGTACATTCGTCATGATGTCACTCCATGCAAATGCCAGCTTGGTGGCAACAAAGCTGGTGTGACAAAGAAGGTGACGTGGCCCTAAGCAGGGCAATCACAGAAGAGACCAGGGGAGTTTTACAAGAAGAGTAACATTCACAAAGCTCAGGACAAGGTAAAGTGTAAAGTGAGTATTCTAGAAGTTTCACATTGAATACATTATGTATCACTATTGTGACAAACGCTCCTTCCCATGTACGTTCAGGGCCAGTGCAAGGATTTTTGCCGCCTTAGGCAAAAAAAATTTTGTCGCCCCCCCATATGACATCACAATGCCCTACCCATATGATCTGCCATATGAACTAACGCCAGTGCTGCACACAGTGTGTGTTTACATTAAAAAGCCTGAAGGGACAGGCTATAGACACTGGAACCACTTCATTAAGCTGCAGTGGTTCTGGGGACTATAGTGTCCCTTTAATGTGAGGTAAATTAGAGCTTAATGTCACTAATAATATACTAGATTGCCTACTTACAACCAGATGAGGATGGTGATGGGCTCTGTTTGCAGTTTGGCTCCACTGGTCTGGTGTAGAACAGGATCTCTGGAGGCTGTTTGTAACTGTGCTCACAAAAGTCAATGTTCTGGGAGAACAGGAAGCAGCTCCATTTTTTGGGGCCCCATACACAGCTCAAGGTCTGGGCCCCAGGGCCTGACGGTGAGTATGCCCATAAGGCCCACCCATAAGTCAACCTACATGTTCCACCCATGAGTTCACTCACAGGGAGTGGAGTGTGTAGGGGATTTGTTATGTGTTATTGTAGAGGATCTATAATGTGTGTGCTTATGGAATGTAATGTATAGGGATACCAGTTTGTGTAAGTGATGCAATGTGTTAATGTGTAGTGGAAGCAGTGTGTTTTTGTGTAAGGGATAGAAAGCAGTGTGTGTTTGCGTATAATGGATGTATTGTTTGTTTCTGGTTGTATGTAAGGGATGCATTGTGTGAATCTGTGTTTGTATGCATAAGGGATGCAAGATGTGTTTCTGTGTATGTAAGTGATGCAGTGTGTGTGTCTAAGGGGTGCATTGAGTGTATGTTTCTGTGTGTATGTAAGAGAAGCAGTGTGTGTTTGCATGTGTGTGTAGGTATGCATTGTGTGTTTCTGTGTATGTATAGGGATGCATTGTGTGTGTGTGTGTATGCGCGCGTAGTGTGAAAGAGCTCCCTGTCCCGCCCCCTGTCCTATAGAGCTCTCCCTTCTGTCCCTCAGAGCTCTTCCCTGCCCCTTAGTGGTCCCTCCTCTCCCCCCCTCCCCTTGCGGTCTCTTCTCACCCCCTGCCCTGTGTTCTCCTCACCCCCCTCCCTGTGTTCTCCTCACCCCCCTCCCTGTGTTCTCACCCCCCTCCCTGTGTTCTACTCACCTCCCCCCTCCCTGTGTTCTCCTCACCTCCCCCTCCCTGTATTCTCCTTACTTCCCCCCCTCTCTCTGTGTTCACTGATTGTGCACTTCCTGTATGTTCCTGTACCGCGGACCGGGAGGAGCTTGGCCACGCTACAGGGGAAGGGAGGAAAGAGGCAGGTCTGCAGCCACCTGAGGCTCTCTATAGAGCACTGAGGTGGCTGCAGCATTAAAAGGGCCGGTGATGGGAGCGTAGGGCGCCCCCACCTATATGGTGCCCTAGGCGGCTGCCTACTGCGCCTTATAGGAAGCGCCGGCCCTGTGTACGTTTGCCACAGACTTTTGGAGGAGTGTGGAAGCTGGCCTCCTGCCCACCAACTATGGTGGTCCAGGTCTGGGACACCATTTGGGAGTCACCGTGCCCAGAGTCCATTAGTAGTGTGGCCTGGGTGCGCCTGGTTCGGCACTTTCCCTTCATGCGAATGGAACCAAACGCTGGCTCTCTGACGACCATCTGCATAAACCAAACTCACATATAGTCCTCAGCAGTACTTAGCTGCGATTGCTTTGGAACTAATTTCAGCATGCGATCTACGTGTGTTCGCAGTCACCTCAGCGGGACTTAGCCGCAAATGTTATGGAACTGTTTTCAGCATGAGGTGATTGCGTGGTTCCTGGACAACTTTTTTGAACCACTTTGAAATCCCCAGGAGAGAGCTTTTAGGAGGGAAGGTTCCTGAGACTAAGGGAAACAAATGCTACCTGTAACAGACCGCCTGGCCCTCCGACCCAGTGCCTCCACCAATCGATGCTCCTAGTGCTCACCGAGGAATTCCAGCACTCCACCAGACACAATAAGCACTGCAGACCCCACTTCCAGTGATGCAGCTGCGCCGGGGTCTCGCCATACTTCATCCACCCTGGACCCAAGACCAGGATCCAGCTTCCAGTAGGCAGACCTCTTCTACTCCCAGAGAGCGTAGCCGGAACAGCTCTTATAAGAGCTAGTGATTATAATTCCTGGGGAGTATAGTGATATAGCAATCCCCAGGATAGATACAGCCATTTCCCCCACACATGAGATGAGACTCTATGTTGAGGGTAAGCAGGAATAGAATTTTAATGGAGGCACACTGGCCTTTTATGCAAGTTTCCCAACAAAGGCGACACCCAGGTGGACCTTGTTGGACACAGGGACACAAAGTGAACAAACCAATAAAAACAGAGTCATACAGTGAAACACTCCCATACACAAACAATAGAATCCTTCCTCTGTGCTTGGGAGATAATTGAATCAGGAATTCTACTAATCTAACTCAATTATCTCCAAGCACAGAAAAACATACTGTTTTATGAAACCCCAAAAAATACCTTAAAAACACATAAAAGTTACATCCAATGATAGCCCCGATCTGGGTGAACAACATATCCAAAAATCACCCAGATCGGTTTAGGGGTTCAGGAATTTTATGGAAGTCATAGTTTTGCCCAGCTGCAGGCATGGTCCCATGCCCAAAACCGTTCCATAGAATCAGGGCTAACGGTCGGTCTCTCTGTCTGGAGTACAAAAGTACATAACTCACATGAACAGAGCCTGTTTAAAGTATATTATCCAGGTTTATCACAGGGGCCATAGTCACAGGGTAGGAGGCTGGCAAACAGGCCACTCTAAAAAACAGTGACAAGGTAACTTTCGCCACACTACCTATGAGCCAGGCGGAGCACCCAGCATTATGGCTGTAGGAGCTCCAGAAAATTGAAAAAGCACCAAACACCCTGGAACTATTTTGGGCATAGGACCACATGTGCAGCCGGTCAGAACTTTAACACTGCATGGATCTGAGCGCTATTTGGAGAATTTGTGTGCTCAGATCAGGGCTATTTAGATGTTTTATTTGTGGGGATTATTTTATGTTTTTATTATGTTTTGGGGTACTTGTATGTTTTTATATTTTTGTGTTTGGCTCTCTATTCCTGGTAGATAATTTGTTTACCGGTCTTTAACACAATTATCTCCCAGGACCAGAGATTCCTGGGAGGGGATTGTGTTGAATACAATGGAGACCCCCTGCTGGGGTCTGTGCATAAAAGGCCAAGTTTAGCCCATTAAAATCAGTTGTACTCCCAGAACTATGTGTCGTCTAGTTACTGGGAGGGGAGAGGGCTAATCACTGCTAAGCACCTTGTTCCAGCTTGTGGAGGATTTGGCGGGGAAAGTCCTTGTAAGGACTAGAGCTCCCAGGACTGTTTGTCGTCCAGTCCCTGGGAGGAAATAGAGCAAGTCCCCTATCCTGCTCCAGGATAAAGAGACTCCAGGAGGACCCCAGTCAAGCCACGGCGACTGGGGCAGAAGCGCTGAGGTATTCCCCTGTTCCAGTTAGGAAGGGTCCTTGGCGGAGGTACCCAGCCGGGGTACAGGGAGCTCTGCTACAACTATGATACATTATATATTCAATGCATTTGGGAAGGATTTAGCCAAACTTCCATAACTGCTGACATGTTCACTTTCAATTTTCTTTAAATTCTCACTATAGTTAATAACCCTGATAATGTGTTATTTTGGAGCTTAGGTGGGCTGGGGAGAGAAGAGTACCAGGAGCTTTGGCCAGTGTCCCCTCTAGACTTTCTTAGCCTCCTATGCTCGTTTGCAAATCTGCAGAAACATAGATTGTTAAAACTCCATTATCTGTGTGTAAGGCTGGACAGGAAGAGGAAGGGATCACTTCCCATTTGTCCAATAACAGCTTGTCGCAAAGAAAATACTTAGCAGGAGGAGTGATGCATGCTATATAGCTGCTACTCAATTATGTGAGTACTTTGCTAGTAACCCTTGAAACTCCACATGACTGTACCATAAACACCATAATCACCCCAACCCACCACTCCAAAAAACAAAACCTTTATTCTCATTAACAAATGTAAATACGCAAAGCCTAACCTTGAAAAACCCTTTACCTTAAATGATGTTGAAGTTAGCTTCCTATTCACCCAGCTTCTTATTCAGTTTGGCTTCTTGCTCATCCAGCTCCTGAAAGTAATTATTTACTTAACAACAATCAGAAAACTTCCAAAAAGTTTAATACTAACACCCTAACATCCATGCATTTTATGGAGAAATATCCTAATATCCTTACTTTTTAATTGGAAATTCTGAACAAGTAACCAAACGTTTCTTCCATGATAACCATTTTGGCTTGCCAAAATTTGTCTTCATTTTTATCACTAACTGGGCATCACTTTATAGGAAAGAGTTAAATCTGTCCTGAGCCAAATGATATTGATGCCACAAATGTTGCAACCTAACCGAGTCCATTGTTTTTCTATAGAGGGATGCCCAGTTAGTAGAAAATAAGCCAAATTGGGTTGAGCCAGGATGGTTTTCACAAAAAAATGCTTGGCTATTTTTGTAAAACAATGAAATGTATAGATGCCAGAGTGCCTTATTTTTTCATTAATATCATTTTGTTTAAGCTAGAGTAAACCTGTGTGAACTGTCCCAGTAAATAATCATTTTCATGTAAAAAAAACAGATAAACAAGAAACCAGCTTGAATAAGAAACTAGGTAAATAGGAAACTAACTTCACCCTTTGAATGAAAAGCTGTCCAAATAAGAGCCTAACTTTGGCACAATTTACCTTAATACTAGGTTTAACTCCTCTTAAAATCTAAGCACCATGTGTACACAGTACTGAATTTAACCCATCTCTAAACACTCCTTATACCACAACTTTACCCCTCTCAAGTTATTAATCCTCTTAATGCTAAACACCTTATGTAATCTAACTCTGACATTAATTCATCTCTAACCTTGAACCCCCTTTAATCTAAACACTTCTAACAGTATCCTAGCAGCATACACTCAATACACTCACAGATTTAACAACAGAACATTACAAACAGAAATATGCACATACATGTTGAAAAGAACAAGGACCACCTTCTTTTTTCTTTTTCTTTTTTTAAAGGTTTATGACAATCTTCATTACTTGTATTTAAAACCCTTAAGGACACAACTTCAGAAATAAAAGGGAATCGTGATGGATTATTTCCATCATGTGTCCTTAAGGGGTTAACCCCTTAAGGACACAACTTCAGAAATAAAAGGGAATCATTACGGAATATTTCCGTTTTGTGTCCTTAAGGGGTTAAAATATACAGCTCAGTCAATAAAGCCAATTTGAGATGTTAATTACATTCAAGTAACCTGTATATATCCAATGCTGAATTGTTCATCTCATTAAGACTGTTGCTGGTATTTACTGAAGACAGACTTCCTAGCAACAATACACATTAAGTGTTAACAGAAACCTGGAAGCATTGCCAAATGTCACTGGTAAAACAATGGATATGATTAACCATGACTTTAATGGAAATTGGAATATGGAAAAGTATCTGGTCTATACAATGAAACCTGGAATAGAGTTCACTCTGAAATGCAAAATAGTTCAAGTTAATAATTAGTAATGGGCAAGGTGGGATCCTTTACTGTAACAGATACATCTATCACCAGGTTGAACTCTCTTGGATGCAACCAGGGTAAGATGGTAGGAATGAAGCATGGTAATAAGAAGCCAAATCTAATACATTAATTGTAGAACAGAAACACAGTAAATTAATCAATTGTGTCTGATATAAAGACCAGGACATTAATGTGGTGAAACGTACCAAACTAAACTAGAGAGGCAAACAGGTGGGGGCAATGGTGACCTAGGTATGCAGGCATCTAAATCAAAGACACATTAAAAGGACATGTGGCTGGAAAATAACCTGTAATGAACCACAGTGCTCTGGCTACAGACTGGAGCTGTAGTTTATAGTAAGCTGACAAGGAGAAACAAAACAGAGCCGAGGAGAATCCACCTGGGTCATTATTATCGTTCTTTTGAGAAAATAATACCCAGACACAGTGTAGTAATGATTACCTCTGTTACAAAGTGTAACATTTTACCATAGGGAACACGTTAATTGGTCAACGAGGAACAAAAACAAATATATTTATATAACACTAGGAAAGTGTTCACTAAATAGTACATTTTGGTGTACTGACATCTGAACAAACTTTAGGCCAATTGTGTAACCACTAGTTGTAGAAACATATGACATTTGTAATTCCAAGGAAAAGAACAAGGATGACCACCCAAGTGTGAATGGACATTTTCACATCAATATTAAAGAACAATTTAGTATATAATTTACATGAATTTAAAAAGAATGTATACGTTCACATACGCTTCCTGGCACAAATCATTAAACTCAGCATTATGGAAACTTCATATCCAGATCGATATAGTGCCATAGGGAAATGCAAATCAAAAAATACAGTACCTCAACTATTGACACAATTTAAATGCCTCTATGACTCTTGTAACATCATCTAAAAGTTTGCCTTTGATATCCTAGAATGTAACAGTGTGGAAGGAATGCTACCCTGTTGAAGCTGTGCTGTCACTGCTAATGGTGTTCCAGGAATGCTGCTGTGCTTTCACCAGCATTAAGGTTAAAGTACAGGAGGCATGCTAAGAGACCACATGTATACCATGCCAGCCTTTTCTAAATACCAGAACAGAAAGTAATGGTCACTTTACCCTTGTAGCATCCTATATCTTGAAGAATTAGAGTGACTCCCATTATGCCTACATGCATGCAGAGGTTGATTTTTGTCATACATTTCATGGAATCTAGATTATTACTACTAGCATCTAAACAGCACCTACATATTCTACAGAGCTTCACAATTATAGATAGACATGTAGAGGGTCCTGTTCATATAAGCTTACAATCTATGACGATTTGAGGTCAGGTGCATATATTAGGTGCCTTGCACTTACTGGTGAGGTGGTATGATCTGTATTCAAACCTAAGCCTAATTAGAGATCAGCTATTGGATAAGTACATAAGTACATATACATAAGTATCTGTTTGCAGATTAATAGCTATTATTTCTCTATACAAAATGTGATGGTGGCTTGGGGTATAGAATTGTTTGTTGACTCCTGGAGTCAATGCTCATACTCCCAACAAAGATGGCTTAAAATGAGACCCACAGAAAGAAGATGGAAAGTAGAGAAGTGAGTTTGTAATGTGAAAGTTGAATGCGGTGGTGATGTAAATTTCCTGCTCATTCATGTGCACAAGAGACCTAGGTGGGACCTAGGGCATCAAGAGGATTTAATACTACTTCGGACCTTTCAAAACCAGAAGTAAACTGTGGTCACCGTAAAAAAAGTCAACAACCAGGTTCTATACCCCAAGCCATCAACACATTTTGTATAGAGAAATAATAGTTATTAATCTGCAAACAGATACTTATGTATATGTACTTATCCAATAGCTGATCTCTAATTATGCTGTCAGCCTTCATCAATATTTTTAATACTACTTCAGACCTTTCAAAACCAGAAGTAAAATGTGGTCACCATAAAAAAACCAAAAAAAAAAACAATAAGGTTTGAGTTATACCAGTAGTAATAAGACGGTTGTGGTGTGCCGAAACCGACGAACGGGTAGCACTGAAAAAGAGAGCAAAAATATTAAAACTACCATAACTCGTAACTACATTATTAATAAAGCCCTCTAGTGATTAAGTGTACTTGGACTTTGACTAATCCAGCAGCTGTACATACCACCAAAACTTGCCTTGTTAGGAAGAAAGCGTTATTGACTGTAGATGTGAGCTCAATTGGTGTCTTGGGAATCTAGCTAATTGCCAAGTGGCGATGAAAGGTTCTACCAATTATTTGGCTCAATGGGTAGGTTTGCCACCGTGCGTTGTGGTGGGGTTTTCGCCTCTTAGTGACAATTAAAGAGATTCATGATAAGTTGGTTATGTCAGATGAGGCCCTAACTATTTGCCAAGAAGGTTGAGATGCAAGGCACTTAACATGATTTGGCCCAAGGGGCAAAATACCTCCATAGTTGAGGGTGGGAGTTGGCCTCACGGGACCGTTATGAAATGGCACAAGAAGCTGAAAACTACCTAAGGCCACCTACGGTACTCTAACAGCGAGAACAAGCTAAAGGCAACGTCCTGCAGAGCAAGTGATTGTTGTAAGGAGTGAGGTAGAATTGTAAAGTGAGTCACTTGCACGGGGACTTGAAAAACATAAATGCCTAACAGTGGAAATGACTACATAGACATACACATAAATGTATTAATGAAAGCTGGAATTCTAGAAGCTGATAGTAAGGAATAAGTGAAAAAAGTAGAGTGGTAAAAAATGTGCAGTTGTTTAATAATCTAACCCCAAACTAGAAGTGACACCATATAACTTAGTGTACATAATATAGAACTAAGTTACTAACACTGTGAAATTGCAGCAGAGTGAGTTCCCGGCAAGGTAGATAAAATAAGAACAATGATCCCAGAACACAAAAAAACACTCCCGTAATATATTTCCCAAATAAACTGGGGATAAATGGAACAGTAGGCCCGAAGACAACGTATATAACGACAGTCAGTATTATGATAAGATAGACAACTTAACCTGGGAAGTACCATGAATAAAAACCATGTACAGGCCCAAGTTGGAGCTGACTTATTCTGTTAGAGACTTTCCGTAGCAACATCTTCCACACAGTACATGTACAATGTAGGCCAATGAGGGACTGCATAATCAGGTTGCAGACATAAGAAACACGTAGAGACACTGTGCCAAAAAAGGCTTGATTTATTGTATGATATGATCTAATGAATGCCTTCACCAAGCCACCATATTACAGAGGCTAAATGAGGGCCTAATATGATTAGCAGAATGCCCAACAGCTGAATGTAGCTTATCACCGCCACCTACACATGCTGGCCAAATTGTGGGGGAATCGATATGGCTAAATAAAGGCCTCATAAAATATGCCAGAATGCGTAAAAGCCAGATTCCATGGGTATGTGGGAATGGTCAAATGTGGGACGAACGCTAGTGCAACAGAGTGACCAAACAAGGGACAAATACAAGACTCATGGTTTGCTGCAGTCTTAAAGCACAAACAGCATACAGGACAGTTACAGCTGGGCTGAACACGGTGGTGCCCCACATGTGGTGCCCCACACTCTCAGATACACTGACAGACACACACACTTACTCACATTCACTGACACACACACACATTCACTGACACGTACACATTCACCGACACACACACCCAGCCTCCCTACTTTTGGGATAGCTGGGTGGATTTTTTACCTGGGGTCCAGGGGGGCTGCTGGGCAGGAAGGCAGACGGGTGGGCGCGCTAAGCTGTCAGCGAGGGAGCTGTGATCTCCCTGGTCAGCTACCTCACGTGCCGCAGAGTGATGCCGGGAGCCAGAGTGACGTCATATTCCGGCTTCCGTCATGACTGTGGGTCGTGCAAGGGAGCTGAGCAGGAAGAGCTCAGGGGAAAGCACTTCCTTGCCGCCTGCCTGAAAAACAAATGGCTGCCTGCCCCGTGGGGCCCAAAGATGGTCAGCCGGCCAGCTCTTGGGCCCCCATAAAACGATGCTAACAAGGCATTAGCCTGGGCATTTGGGGTCAGTGGCTTGTTCACCCCCCGGAAAGTACCATCAAAGGCAAATGCCTTGTTAGCCTCGCTGTAAATACAGCCCTGACTGCAACGTAGTGGTTAGCTTAAAGGACCACTCTAGGCACCCAGACCACTTCAGCTTAATGAAGTGGTCTGGGTGCCAGGTCCTTCTAGGGTTAACCCATTCTTTTATAAACATAGCAGTTTCAGAGAAACTGCTATGTTTATGGATGGGTTAAGCCTTCCCCCAAATCCTCTAGTGGCTGTCTCATTGACAGCCAGTAGAGGCGCTTGCGTGATTCTCACTGTGAAAATCACAGTGAGAGCACGCAAGCGTCCATAGGAAAGCATTGATAATGCTTTCCTATGTGACTGGCTGAATGCGCACGCAGCTCTTGCCGCGCGTGCGCATTCAGCCGACGGGGCGGAACGGAGGAGGATCGGAGGCAGAGAGCTCCCCGCCCAGCACTGGAAAAAGGTAAGTTTTTACCCCTTTCCCCCTTCCAGAGCCGGGCGGGAGAGGGACCCTGAGGGTGGGGGCACCCTCAGGGCACTATAGTGCCAGGAAAACGAGTATGTTTTCCTGGCACTAAAGTGGTCCTTTAACACAATACGGCCATATGGTGTAACTGAATCCCCATATTTGTGCCATATATGTTTAGATAGGTGATTTTTAAGTAGTCTTGTAAAATTCAAAATGGTATTTATGTGTGTGTGTGTGTGTGTGTGTGCGCGCTGTTTCTGTATCTGAGGATCTTCTTTACCCTCTAACTCAAGAATGTCAAACTTGCGGCCCACAGGCCACATGTGGCCCACATCGAATATATTTGCGGCCCGCCTGCCCTGAGATAGCAGGCCAGTTTCGCCCTCTTCCCTCCTGCTCGCAGTGCCAGAGGAGCGTCTGGCCTGCTTGGTAAGAGCAGAGCTGGAACTGGAGTAGGGGTGGCTCATTGTAAGGTAGGGGAAGAGGGTCTTGGGGGACCTTCCTGTGTAGTGTATTAATTTTAGGAAGGAAGGAGCAGTGCATTAATTTGGGGGAAGGAGAGGGCCAGTGTATTAATTTGGAGGAGGAAGGGGGCCAGTGTTATAAATTGGAGGAAGCAGTGGGGCACTGTATTAGAGTGGTGGGAGGGGGGCAGTGTGTCAAGTTTGTTGATCTCAGCCAAAGTGAAGAACACACTCATAGGACTTCAAAATCAACAATCATCATTTGTTTTTTACAGCTGTGCAACAGCATACATTAATTATTTCGGTCCCATTACCAAACTTTTCTCAATATCTCAAGGTAGTTGGACTGAAACATTGTTTATATACAAATGCACGTCTTCTTAAAATAAATTGCTCTTTTGAAGCATGAGGACGTACACTGTTAGTTAGGCAACTTTTTTTATACTGTACTTTTCTAAATAAACCCACGTTTCAATGAAGACTGAAGTTTTTGTTTTTTTAAGGCCTACATAAACTTAAACCTTGTTTATTTTGCACGTGTTAGCCTTTGAGTTTGACATGCTTGCTCTAACTGGTCTAACAGGAAGCTGCTCGCTGGGAGTGGGAAGTAACTTTCTGTCAAACTGGTTAGAGGATAAAGAAGATCCTCTACCATATTCCGCAAGGCCATGCTACAACATGAGCTAAATGACTTAAGAAGAAAGGGGGAGACAAAGCTACATAAGGGGGGTAAGAGACGCAAGATGTATGCACAGATACAAAGTCAGTGAGAGACACTAAAAGGAGCAACCAAAGGGCAATTGAAGACACGAAAACTTAAGGAGACATTCAACTGGTTATTTTAGTTCTTCTTCAAACTTTCTAGTTAAAATATATGGGCAAATGTTATATTATGGTGAGTCTTTTTTTCTCAAAATTGTAGATCAAATTCAATATTTAACCCTTTTAGGAACAACAATTATAGTTTAAACTCCCACTCCATTTCTAGTTGTCCCACATTTAGCTCACTATTTTCCCATCACTTAGCAAAATGCATTGAAACACCATACTGCATAAACCTTTTCCTTATATTTTGCATGAGTTCATTAATTCTAACATGTAGTTTATATATTGTACATCCAAAGTACTGGTACTCACACTTGCATTCCATATGGCATTGGAGGTATTACATTATTTTAGATTCTTTACATATAGTTACTTACAGTGGACCTAAATGCCCTTATCACCCTATCCTTACTACATACAATACTGTTGTAAGACTGGTGTTGGCTCCAATAATAAAAACATATGGTCTTGTAACCACATTTTCTTGGATTCCTCTCTTAAAACAGTTTATCTAGGGAGGATCTTGACACGGTTAGAGTCTGTTATAAACACTGATAACTCAATTTAGAAATAGAAAACATGTGTACAATAATTGTTCAAAGTACATAAAATTACTCACACTAGTTGATATATAGACTTGGATTTTCTAATAGAAACTTCAGATTTATTCTCCTTTATTCAAAAACAGTTTCAGCAACAGTTTTAGTGATGCTTTTGTTGGAGACATCCTGCCCTCCTGAATTTTTGAGTCTCTCAAGGTTATTCACTATTCACTAAAGTGAGAATTCAAAGTAAATTTCTAATGCAAGAGAAAAATCCTTAGGTATGCTTCCAATTCGGCAACTTTGACCTTAAATTTGAAATTCACTTTCAATTCGCTTTCAATTCTTACTTTTGTAAATAGCCATGTCTGTATCTTCACCACCATACAAGATATAAGGTTATGTATACACCACAAATGCTGGTTATGATGACAAAAAAAAAGTTCAGTTGGACATTCAGAAATACAAAAGTTCCACAAAAATATTTTGGACATCTGGGCACACTGACTGCTGACCACAGCAGGAGAAGGATTTGCTAGCAAACTCCATTATTAAGATGACACTCCTTACCATAACATTCCATACAAAGTGGGTCAACCCCCGAACCTGAGACAAGCCCCAACATCGGCCTTCTTCCTCTACTTTCTCTCCCTCTCCCTTCTGCACACCCCTCTTTCCTATACCTATCACCCGCTAGATAGAATCCATATACATGCCCTAGGCAAACGATCGCAAACCTTTAACATATAAGACTCTTTGCAATGGTTCATGCATACTTCATGTTCAAAGGGACCTGCGCATCCTGCTCATGCTATGTTGCATAATAAGATAGAGACCTGTGCGTCTTCCATGCCAGCTTGAATACGACTCATATGAGACCTCCGAGTCTCCCAAATTTGCATTTACTACCTTAAATATATTTATTGTGATAATTGGGACCTGCGTGTCCCACCCTTGCTTGATGCCACATGTTATCTCGTGAACATTGAAAATAATAAAAACTACATTTACAAAAAAAAACATTTCATGTGTGATGTAATCAGTCATATAATTGGTGATGTTATGCAACGCAGCCATAATAAAGATTATTCATATTTGGAAAAAAAGAAATACAAACGTTCTTGTTATATCACTTATTAGCATAAGTTTAAATCATTTAAGTTTAACTATGCCTAAAAAAATCTACGTAAATATTTAACAGCATGACACTGCCAACAAGTACCATACAGCAATGTAGACGATTATATACTGATTATGAATTTGAAATGTTACAACAATAAGAACAGTACACAAGTAGTAGCCCACCCATAAACATAAACAAGTACTGGACCTGGTGACATCTGTAGCCCGGGTCTGTCCTGTATGTCCCCAGCTGTTAAGTGGGCATCTAGTACTCCGGCCTCTCTGTTGCTCTCAGGTTTGGAGTTGGGGTTACCCGGTGGGCAGAGGCCAGTGGCGCTCTGCCCCGTAGCCAGCGTTACAGTTGAGTATGTCAGAGGGTCGTCCGGTCCTGACTGAGGACAAGGGGAGGGCAGAGGCCAACTACGCTCTGCCCTGGTGCGAGCGCTTCTGCTGGGGTGGCCTGTGGGTACTCAGGCCCTGGACAAAGGGAAAGGGGAGGGCAGAGGCCAGCTGCTGAGGCTTCTGCTGGGATAGGGGTCAGTGGGTATTGCTGTCTCATCCACTAACCCCAGGACCCGGTTGGAGAGGAGGGATTTCCTACATCCTCCTCCTGGTATTCCTGAGGGGTTGGTTGGGGATCTGGATCGGAAGTCCAGCATCCCTGTAGGTCTGGTGCACAGACCGCGTTCCCATCTGTACCATTGGGGTCATGGGTGCTGTCCCCCTGTAATTGGGGAGAGGGACCAGTTGTCTCCTCCCCTACTATCTCCAGCTGCCGCTGGCGAGAGAGATCAGTTGTCTCCTCTCCCTGCATGGTACACTACCGCTGGGGAGTAGGAACGACTGTCTCTACTCCCGGTAACTCCGGCTGTAGTTGGGGATCTGGGCTGGCTGCTCAGCATCCCTGGAGGGCCGGTGGAGAGACCTCAAACCCATATCCACCTGCCAGTCTCTCTCCGCCGCTCTCTCTCGGAGGCTCTCTCTCCGCCGCTGCTGCATATCCTTCAAGACCTCGTACTACAGCTCCTTCCGGGTGGCATCTCTCCAGTCCAGTATGCCCTCCTCTGATACAGGCCCATCCTGTTGGGCCAAGTGTTGCTGCAACCTCCAGAGAAACTCCTCCTCATATGGGGACGCTGCATGTGTCCAATTAGAGTTCGTGCTCTCGACGACCAAACACCTCTGTATGTGTTCGCGGCTAAAGATGGCCACCGCCACGTGTTTGCATATACGAACGATGGCCACCCAGCTAACCACTTCGAACGTTGCGGTTGAATATAAGTCAGGGAGGTTAATGGGCTGCACACTCCTGTTCTGGGTGGCCCAACTGTTCGGTAACCGAACAGAATCAGCATGTATGTGACGGACCGCCTGGCACCACGACCAGGTGCCTCCACCATATGGTAAGCCCCATATACCGAACCACAACAGGGAAAAGGCACGAACAAAGCCTTTCCACAGTCCTGAACCAAGGTCTAATACATGGGCGATAGCTCTGTGGCAAGCAGGCCCCTCCAAGAACCAGTGGCGAGGTTACTTTCGCCACAGTGTAATTTCCAGAAGGCAAAGTCAACCTAAATGATTTAATTAATTAATTAATTAATTAATAGAATAACATTGCCATTGCATAATTGAACTACTTGATTTTATTTTTAATACATTTAAGATTTTAATCAGTTAGAGATGATCATATGTTCATAAAATAGAGAATTTATAAAGGATATAAACACATTTCAGTGCAAAAATAGCTGGAATGAAGGTTTGCTATTTTGACCTAAAATGTGCTTCTCACTTATTAATTATGCAGAATTTCTATTTTAGCAAATACATAATTATTTTTCAAAGTAGTTATGGGGTTCAGTGGTAGACATACAGTAGCATGTACCTGTGAAATTGTATTGAAAGTATAATTAAACAATTGTAGATCTATTGTAAAAGAAAACAAGTTACAAGTTGGAAATTGTAAATTAGAATTCAAAACTATCAGCTATTTTTCTAACTTAGCTAATTTGGTTTAAACCTACTTGAAACGTACTGTAGCGATCTTAAAATCACTATCTAATTAATAAATCCCTTGGTATAATTATAATTATTATGTATTTGATTGTTCTGCTTCGAAGCTGCATTGTGGTCTAAAGAGACTTCACCCTTTGAAACCAAGTTAATCAGTACTCTCTCTGTAGTTCATTATCCCAATAGAATGCAGTATATATAATTTAGCATTGGAGATGATATAGATTGACTTTATTGCATCCCCAGCTGGTTTCAATGATAATACGCATAATTAGAAGAAATAAAATTGTGAATATTTGAAGGTAAATTAGAAATGTTATAAATGTAATAATGTAATAATGTTTATGGCTTCAATAAAATGCAGTGTAATGCTTGTTGATAATACATTTTTAAAATTCTTTAAATTTGAGATTGACAACTAATATTAGAAAGGTGAAAAAATTCATTTGAAAAGGGGTAATATATATAAATATATATATTTTTTTAAAATTATTATTATTTTTTTAATACTACATTATTTACGTAAGCCAAAGTTAAAAGGTAACAATTTCTCATGATTCTATAGATCAGCCCAATCTTTAACTGCCCAACACAACAATGAGGGGAAGGCTCACATACATTTTCTAAACAGCACAGTTTATAGTACAGATGCAGTTTGTAAAGAGCAACATAACGTAGAAAATGATTGTGTATAAGTTTTGTTTGTTTATTTGTTTATTTTAACCAAGAAGTATGTATCGTATAGGTACTTTTTTCTGCATGTGTTTATTCATTTGTAAATCCTACAATATTTATACTGAGAATAATTAAAGTAATTAAGTTAAGAAAATGTTTATGTATTTTTGTATTGAAACAATACACTGCCTTCATTGACTACCACATTATCCCAAACACACAATTCAAAGACTTGTTAGCACTATAGTCACTACAGTGCTCAGTTTTATGACGTAGGCTAAGAAGGCACTTTTTTAATATATATATATATATATATATAATCATATTTTTGCATCAAAAAAAAAGAGCTGTTATACCTTCATAATACAATATTATAGGAATTAAAGATATGTCAAAGCACATCATTTAAACAGAAATGCTCTAATTCTATACTATGATACTGGATCTAAATCAAATGTTTTGTATTAAGTCTATGTTTCATACAGGAAAGAAATAAAATATTCAGAGCTTAATATAAAATAAAAAAGTGGCATCTAGTTTTTATTGTTGTTTTAAGTACTTCTTGGAAAGTAGATATTAAGTTATCATTGAAGTTGCTCCTCAAAATAATACATTTTGTTTTCATAGGGACATAAATTGGTCAGTTATGGCCGATGATAAATCAAGAACAAGTAAGATGTGTTTTAATTTCCATACATAGAGATGAGATTCAGAAAAATCTTAATTATAGAGCAAAACAAATCAAAATAAGAAGTTAAGCAGTTAAATGATGTAACAGCATCTTGATAAAACAACAGTTGGAAGTACAGTTCATAGACGTTGTTGATGACTCACTTTATCTAACATTAAATTAACATTTCTGTTAATAATTTAGTTTGCATTATGCTGCAATTCCAAATAAAATATTACAAATCCCACCTGCCTTCAGCTTTGCTCCAGCACTGGTGGAAAATGAATATAGTAAGTGTTCTGACCACATGTAAATGCTGCATTCACAAAAATATAACTACATTTAACACAAATGCTTTAAGAAGTGTATTTCACCAATTAACTTGTCTGCTCTACAAAATGGTAAGGCGGGGGGCGGGGCCGGGCCGCCGAGCCGACTGGAAGCCATCAGCTCTGGCTCCAGCTCTAAGCCCGGAGAAATGACATAAAAAGTCGGTACCAACCGCACCAAAGTTGGATCCTCCAACACCATTCAACGGAGAAGGACTTCAGCTTTAATCAGATACCTGGAAGAAGCATACCGCACCGAAATAGACACTCGCGGCCTAATAGCCATACGCCTATATACATGCAGCCGTTGAGTGCACCCTGAAGACCAGGAGACAAGTCCTCACGGAACACCAAGGGGGGAGACAGACACCTCCTGTGAGACACCTGCACATATGGCACACTGCCTGGGCTCGGGCCCGGCCCCGCTCCCCCCCCTGGCGGGTGGGGGTTATCCCGGCCACATGGCGGCGGCCTACACAGCGGCGGGAGGTCCCGCGCTTGTCCCAAGCCTGCCTCCTGCACTAGCAAAGGCTGCCCGAAGCACAGCCAGCTAGCGGACACGCAAGCTGCCACGGAGAAGAGCCTGCACTAACATGAGGAGGCACTCTCACGCTGCTGTGGGGACCCTGGTGACTGCGGCCCTTCAGAAAGACCCCTGGGCCCCTGACCCCCGAGAGAGGTGATGGACCCTGCCTTTGGGTTTGGGGGTGACCCAGAGGAGACCGGCCCCCGACGCTGTGAGTCCTGTGGGATGGAGGTGCATCAACCCTTCCGGTGTACCGGTCGCCGTGGGGAGGACGCCCAGTTCCAAGTATGTGGCCGGCGCTCAGCGGAGCAAGGGGTTCCATGTACCTCACGGAAGCACATGTGGTGCTGGGGAGGTGCAGGAGCCGGTCGGAACATGGACTCTTGGTGGGGGGGTCTAATGGACTGATTCGGACTCTGAGTGCCCACAGTGCCACAGGGCGCCATGCGGGAAGGCTGGACATAGCCTGGGGAGGTCGGACGGAGGATTGACGGCCACGGGGGGCCCAAGGCGGCGGGAGTGGGAGTGACTCCCGCCTACTACAGCAGACATAGCATCACTCACTCCATAACACGCAGCAATACTACCTATTTAGGCTGATATGTTACATATAGTCATCTGAGATTAAAATACCAAAGGAATGCACAGTTAATGCTAAAATGCCCATAGGGGCCAACTGATGCATATTTAATTGCGGACTGCTGCATGACAGACTGTACAGTCGCTTATCACTGTAAATCCGATATCCCAAATAGCTTTGTTAAATAATAAGGCAGCAAACTAAAACAAATATGCTCATTATGCTGAAAGTTGAAAAAGTTTTTGTCCTGCTTTGCATTACCCCCTGAGGCGTTGGTTCACAGTTATTGCCTAATGTTTATTACACTATAACCTGTATAAAGCTAGCCCATAGCGAGGACCTGCTTCGATTAAATACCTGAGCTACATGGGCGCAAAATAGTTAGGTTTAATCACCTGCATTGCCGTTACTCATACGACACTTATTGTGGCTTCTATGGGACGCGCCATCCGCGGGCTAATTCGAATAAATAAATACAGTCACCCGCGCACGGCACCTTATACAGGCTATTACATGCTTGCTAAAATACACACAGCTCAATGTATTGTTGCTAGATATTATTGACGCATAGCCACTGTCTGCTGATTTGTCGATTTAATGTACTGCTCTGGAACATACAGATGACTGATATTGTGTGGTACAACTATAATCAGCCTCTGCGCAGGCACATATGCAACTATGATTTTATATAACACTGAGCCTCTGCGCAGGCAACCTTATATTGATTCTCGCTTCTCACACTATGCATGCAATTTTACTGCAAAAACAATAAAAACCATTTAAAACAAAATGGTAAGGCGTGTGTACATCTATGGTATTTTTTTCTTAGGAATGTGAATAAAGAATCATCTGACAATACATTTACTCTATTACATATTTTGCATAGGTTTATTAAATAATTTAAAAGAGCTACAATTCTGTCAATTTAGGTAATTAAAATTTGTAGATGATCCTAAACAACAATCTGTACATTAAGTTATTTTTTGTCCTGATTCCTGATGTAATAAGCTAAGTACATATATCCTAGTCTTGATATATATATATATCCTATTCCAAAATGTGTTCTGTAATTGGTGCTCATCCTTACAGACCTTTTTCAGCTCTTTCTATATTTGATCTAGTTCTTATTTTATTAGGTTATTAGTTTAGGAATAATTGTGAGGATTTTTATTTACATTTTTGGGGGGAATTTGTAATAATATTTTTATAAGATCTTTTTCCTCTATAGTTTACCTATTTGTATTAAAGGATCAGCGGCTAGTATATTGATTTAATCAGTGTAGCAATTCTTAATTATCATTCAATGTTCATCCTTGTCTATATAAAGGTTGTTTTATATTTATTTGTGTCTCTCCATCCCTACATTTACTTTTTAATGGGGTAGTTCATTCTGTCTTCAATCACATAAGGTTACTCGTTTGTGACGAAGTGCCCTTCGCCACTTGTGCCTGGAGAGGACTGCTTGCCCGCCTCTTGCCCTGTGACTATGGCCCCTGGGATGTATTGCCCTTTAAAGACATGATTTGGGCATAATGGATTTGTGTTGTGCTGCTGCTGGCCCTTTAAGAACCATCTGGGGACATACTGTGGAGTTACTGGGTAGCCACCATTTCCTGTATCAGAAGCACATGGTGAGAACAATGGATGGCGGCCATTTTAACTCACAGACACTGTTTGGACTTTTCAACACGGTGCCATCTCGCCAGTATTTGGTGCACAGAGACATCATGCAGTGGTTTTGGACTATACAGCAGGGGACACATTATACAGTGATTGTTTTCATTTAGCCTGTATATGTTCTGCAGAATCTGCATTAAACTGTATTTTCCAAAGTACTGAACGGATCTGGGTGAATTTTGGATATGTGGTTCACCCAGATCCCCCGGTTCCAAGGATATACTTTTGGGGGTTATTGCATATTTTGGGGTCCCTGTGTGGTTTATGAAACTGTATTAGTTCTGGCCAGCAGATAATTGAGCTTTGTATATTGTAGAAACTCAATTATCTAGCCTGGCCCAGAGGAGGAGTTTTGTGTTGCATAAATTGTGAGTTCTGTGTGCCAGTAAATCAGTCTTGTTCCAGCATTAAGCCTTGGCTCATGTTTGGGGGAAGGGATACCTACACTCTGGGGATTACTATAATCACTTACTCCCCAGAGGAAGCTCTTGCAATAGCTTGATTTGTTCCTGTTCCTGCTCTCTGGGGAAGAGAGGTTCACCCACTGGAAGCTGGATCCTGGCCTTGGGTCCAGGGTGGGTGGAAACAGCAGAGACCCCGGCGCAGTTGCATCGCTGGAAGTGGGGTCTGCAGTGCTGATGGTGTCGGTTGGAGTGTTTGGAGTCCTCAGCCAGCACTAGGAGCATCGATTGGCGGAGGTACTCAGTCGGAGTGCCAGCGTTCCGTCACATCGTTTATCTGTGTAAATTCAATACTTCCTCTGTTAGAACTTTCAAAAATGAGCATTAGTTTAAAAAAAGATCAGAAACACAAAGCAATTCACATATTAGAATACATGACCTAATACACACCATCTGGCTATGAAAAAGAATAAACAGTAAAATAAATGTAAAAAATAGAAACATTGAGAGAATATATAATAGCTGAGAGCAATCTATATCACTAGTCAAATTTTGCAAACCAGTTATTTATAGTGAATGAGTTTTAGTAGTTTACACATAATTGAATGCCTCTTTAACAAAGCAATTTAGTAATGTTAAAAAGAGAATTTTAAACTAAGGACATCCACTAACTATGACAGGGGTAGGCAACCTATGGCACACTCAAGGTGCCTTTGCACGGCACTCAAGATTGCTAGAACCAAACAGGCTCTGGCCTATCAGGAGTCCCGGTGTGACTTCAGATATCTGGTAGTGTAAAAAGGAGGTGATGCTCAATCTACAATTTATGCACTGCAGCACTTAGAGGAAGAGACCTCAGATCACTTATGACACGGAATCCACCCTGGAGTAGAGCAGTGCACAGGAGCTATCGCAGCTCCTACTCTTGACCTGTACCATGACAGCCCAGTCCTCACTTGACCCCATGGAAGCCACTCACGCTGCTAGATACACACAGAGGTGAAAAATAAGCCTCCCCTCCTTACAAATAATTCAAACAGCCCACATACAAACACACACACAGTCCAAACAAACCCAACACATCTGACAATCTACATATACGCACACAATCCCACAAGCAGCCTCTTACATGCAATACCACAAGCAGCCCCACACATACACACACCACCAAACACACAATGTGATATGTCATCCATACACACAAACTACTACTATGAACATATAAAATATAACAGGGCACATATACATCTTTACACAGCCACTACAGCACCCATAAATGATACAAGCAGAATATTTCAACATACACACCTCAATAAAAAAAAAAAAGTACCGGCACACCAAGGGACTTTAGGATCTTATTTGGCACAATACCTTTAAAAAGTTGCCTACCCCTGAACTATGACTTGGAAGGTGGTGAGGTGTTGGATATATAAATAATGTTGATATTACTTATTGAACATTAGTAGTGGTGCTTAACCTTGGTAGTGGTGCTTGATTACTATAGAAACATAGAAACATAGAATATGACGGCAGATAAGAACCATTCGGCCCATCTAGTCTGCCCAATTTTCTAAATACTTTCATTAGTCCCTAGTCTTATCTTATAGTTAGGATAGCCTTATGCCTATCCCACGCATGCTTAAACTCCTTTACTATGTTAACCTCTACCACTTCAGCTGGAAGGCTATTCCATGCATCCACTACCCTCTCAGTAAAGTAATACTTCCTGATATTATTTTTAAACCTTTGTCCCTCTAATTTAAGACTATGTCCTCTTGTTGTGGTAGTTTTTCTTCTTTTAAATATAGTCTCCTCCTTTACTGTGTTGATTCCCTTTATATATTTAAATGTTTCTATCATATCCCCCCTGTCTCGTCTTTCCTCCATTGTTCTTGACAATGGATATTGTCTCCCCTAACAGCTTATAGCAAAGTAAAATAGCATTTCCCTATCTTAACTCACATTTTATATCAGTTTACTATATTGTCAAACATAAAATACATTTTAAAAATACATTATTAAAGGACAATGGAGAAATATGGGCATTTTTGCTGACAGAGATGTAAACTGTGACAAGGAATTTAGACTTTATGGGACAGATACAACCGTAGTAATTTTACATATATGCCACACAACAGATAAATGTGGGTAATCAAACAAGAATTTACAAGGTCTTCTAACAAAAAATAATTTTCTTGCCCAGTGCCTCAAATCAGAGCTTACAAGAACCTTATGGTTACAGGTCTGTCAAGACGTACAACATGTTTGACAACTTTATATATTCTTAAAGTTTTACTATCATCTAAATGGAACTTTTGGAATTCCTATATGCTACTTTTTCAATATGTAAAAGCCAGAGCCATTTAATTTAAAATAAATTCAGGTATTTAAGTAGTTGGCTTCTCCAAACATATCAAAACACTAGCAATTGTATAATATACACTGGTTGAAGGCAATATCGACTCAGACTTTTCAGACATGCCACCAACAGCTGCTGGAAGAGGAAATTAAATACTAAAATACTATTGCCTTTTTTAACGTAAAGGATTCTGGCATCACAGTACCATATATCACTACACGCTTCGACATATCAAAAGTAAAGTTTTACAAATTCCTTTTATGGCTCTAAAAAAGGTAAGGAGGATTCAGCCCAGAAGGTGTGATGAATGACTATATGATCTGTAGTGATGGTGATAATAATCAGATTTACTTTATTAATGTTTGTTCTACAGAGCTCAGACTACAAATGGTCCAAAGAAATCAATCTGCGGTGACTGTTTTCCACTTCAGGGGATTAACAGATATCCCTAATCTGGAAAAGGCTTTGTTTATTATATTCTTGATGCTGTATATCTTCACTATACTAGGGAACGGAGGAATGATTCTTTTGATCACCAGAAGCCATAATCTGCACACTCCTATGTATTACTTTCTAAGGCACCTATCATTTATAGAAACTTGTTACTCATCAGTCATAATTCCTAGAACAATGTCGGATTTTCTCTCCAGTGATAAAGCCATTTCCTACATAGCTTGTGCTTTGCAAATGTATTTCTTTGTTGCTTTAGCAAATACTGAATGCCTTTTGTTATCTATAATGGCATATGACCGCTATGCAGCTATATGCAAACCATTGTTTTATTATACCATAATGAGACAAGAAGTGTGCATTGCTCTCTCTGTGGTATGCTACGCTGGTGGGTTTTTCAATTCTGTGATACATACCAGAAATGTATTTACCCAAACCTACTGTAAATCGAATGAAATATCACATTACCTATGTGAACCACCCCCAGTCTTAAAGCTGTCGTGTTCCGATACATCATCTACGGAAATTGTGATTTTTACTGTAGTTGGTATAAATTCTTCTGCCACCATACTACTGGTGGTTATATCATATGCCCATATATTCTCCACCATATTGAATATCAAATCTTCTCAAGGCAGACAGAAAGCTTTTGCAACTTGTTCTTCTCATCTGCTCTCCATTGCGATATTATTTGGGACCCTCCTCTATATGTATATGCGTCCTACCACCAGTTATCTAAGGGACCAGGATAAAGTGGTGTCTGTTTTTTACACAGTGGTAATACCTATGCTTAATCCAATAATATACAGTTTAAGGAATAAGGATGTGAAAGTAGCTTTTCTCAAAGTCTGTAATGTGAGTAATTAAAGGGAAGGTATAATAAATCCACATAGTGCTGAGGAATGTGTTGATTCTTTAGTTGCAAATTTATACTAATACTGTTTTTTTAATTATATAAGTTTGCATAACGTTAATATGAACTCTCAGATAAATACTTAGAACAAGGTTAATGATTGAGTAAAAGGTTAAAAAGTGAATACGTACAAATCTATATCTCTGTACTGTAAATCAGAACCTTTTTTTCTCATGGGAAATGCTTTATACTGAATATATAAATATTGATGGATTGTAGTACTTGGTTTTTAACTTTTTTTTATTAAATGTATTTTTTTTTCTTTTTATTTCCAATGTTTTTCTAGAAAGTGAGATATGAAGAAAACTTTCAATTCTGCCAGATGCGGGTGTGGTGGCCTATCCGCAAGTAGCTTGAATGTCGCTGCCAAAGGTCCCAATTCCACTCAGTGATTAGCTCTTAGTGGGATTATATCCCATCCCCAATCATTAGCCAAGGTTTAATATCAGGGCGAAACAAGGATGTTTTATTGTCCGAATGTAACTCTTTTATACCTGGGTCCCCCACAGGGGGTCCACAGGGAAACAATTGGCATTGCACAATACCTGTTGGCTAGTTGTCTGTACCTGACCTGATCATTTTATTAGTGACCAGACACCTTAGCGTCAAATAACATTTTAACATTTTTATATAAAAACATAGGTTCCCATGCCCTATCACCAAACCAGTGCAAACCCCAGATAGCTCTTCACAAAGTGCCCATACTGTCCAAAAGGTGCTCAGGTTGAAGTCATCTAGCCCAAATAGTCTTAAATTAGAGGGACATAGGTTTAAAAATAATATCAGGAAGTATTACTTTACTGAGAGGGTAGTGGATGCATGGAATAGCCTTCCAGCTGAAGTGGTAGAGGTTAACACAGTAAAGGAGTTTAAGCATGCGTGGGATAGGCATAAGGCTATCCTAACTATAAGATAAGACTAGGGACTAATGAAAGTATTTATAAAATTGGGCAGACTAGATGGGCCGAATGGTTCTTATCTGCCGTCACATTCTATGTTTCTAAATAGTATAAATGTCAAGTTTTGACCTGAGCACGAGCATCCTTCAATCTGGGGTAGAGTTCCATAGCGGTGGGTGGAAAGTCATGGTCACCTTTAGTGACAGTGCTTTCTGTTGGTACCTTGAGATCCCGCAAGTCCTTGATTTCATTCAATGCCTCATCACCTCCCCTCTAATCCCTCCAAATAGGGCCCTTTTTAGTGACTCTGGGACCGAGAGCGACCATGAGGAAGTTTTACCGGATCACAGCAGCTTTGCAATCAGGTCAGGAGTTCCGAGGCATTTGTGGGGTGCTCCCAGTCAGGTGAGCCGTGCCTCAGCAAGTTTCTTCCCAGCATCTAGTATCTCCTGGGCCACTGGAGAGAGCAGGGAGGCACGGTGTGGAGGGCACAAGTTGGTGATTACAGTGCTTTTAGGGAGAGGTGGTGGTTGCGAACTAGGTAAGTCCTAGGTGACTATGTGGTCTGTCACACAAGGAATATTAGCAAATGCATATAATCTTCAGTGTTTAGACATTTTTCATAAAGGAAATGAAAGACACAAACTGACTGGGCTGTCTGTCACCCTGGGACTATTAGAAAAATGCATATAATCTTCAGTGTTTAGACCTTTTTTCATAAAGGAGGAGAAAGGCACAAACTGCTAATCTCCTGAATGTTGTCAGCGTTTTTAGGTTTCAGCTGGCTCATGGGAAATGTGCTAATTACATTTAAATTCATAGGGATATCAATGTTGCATCGATTCAAGTTTTATTTCTTAATGCAGATGTAGAGTCCTGTGCTATATATAACTATAACATCACAATGCAGCACTCCAAAAATAAAAACAAGAATACAAGTATTATGTCTGATTTTAAATTATGACTGTGATTGTTTTTATATGATCCATTAATAGTAGTTTTACATATTTTAGTTAATCATATGTCAGTGCTTTTCTTGTACTTTATTTACACATACTTTGAAATGTCTTACATTTACTGCATTTTAGAGGTAACATCCCAGCAATTCCTTTACCTCTGTATCGGTGGTATATGAAGATGGGGAACAAACGCAGAATGCTGCTGAATAACCTATTATTAAAAGTGAAGCAATCACAATCCAGTTCACTCTAGGCACAGCCAGGGCACACAATGCAAATTAGAAGAACAGAAACATTGTTTTAGTTTCTTTTCTTCTATTTACTATGTTCCCTGACAGAAAAGGGAAACATTAACAAGAATAATTGACAGAATATACAGGAAGCCAAGATGGAGCAGCGCAGTTCTCAAATAGAGGCCAATATAATAGTGTGGATTTCCACATTTGACTCTATTTTTAGAACTCACAAACACAAACAGTATTTGCTAAGTGTAAGGGGTAATTAAAAAATTATATAAAAATTATTGGAAGTGATAGTACATCTTTAATATATGAAGGAATGGGATTGGGATCTGAATAATTTCTGGCAATTATTAACTGGCTTAGTTGCATTGCACACTAATTGCTACACTATATTAACCCCTTAAGGACGGAGCCAAATGTACACGTTGTGAACAAAACAAAATGTAAACAAAACCTGGCATTTGTGCTACATGTCTGTCCAACCGTAATTCACCTCTTTCATAGTAAATGCACCCACCCTTATTATATATCATTTTATTCAGGGGAAACAGGGCTTTCATTTAATATCAAATATTTAGCTATGAAACATAATTTATTATGAAAAAAATGGGAGAAAATAAGATTTTTTTAAAATTGTTTAGTTCTACATGACATTCTAACTGTCAATGTCATAATACTGTTTGTTTTTACTTCAATAAAATACACATATTTGTATTCAGCAAAGTCTCACGTGTAAGACAGTACCCCCTATGTACAGGTTTTATGGCATTTTGGGAAGTTACAGGGTCAAATATAGCACGTTACGTTTGAAATTGAAATTCGCCAGATTGGTTACGTTGCCTTTGAGACTGTATAGTAGCCCAGGAATGAAATTTACACCCATAATGGCATACTATTTGCAATAGTAGACAACCCAAGGTATTGCAAATGGGGTATGTCCAGTCTTTTTTAGTAGCCATTTGGTCACAAACACTGGCCAAAGTTAGCGTTAGTATTTGTTTGTGTGTGAAAATGCAAAAAACGCCAATTTTGGCCAGTGTTTGTGACTAAGTGGCTACTAAAAAAGACTGGACATACCCCGTTTGCAATACCTTGGGTTGTCTACTATTGCAAATGGTATGCCATCATAGGGGTAATTTTCATTTTTGGGCTACCATAGGGTCTCAAAGGCAACCTAACCAATCTGGCGAATTTTAATGTTTTTAATATTATATATAAATATATATATAACAATAATTATATATATATATTTAATCAGAATCAGTCTACGTGTAATTTGATATTAATATATATATACTTATATATATATTAATAGTAAAATACACCTAGACAGTGTATGTGTTTGTATGTATATGTGTATTTATATACTTAGATTATATATATATAAAATATATATGATCTAAGTATATAACATTTTTTTTACACTTTTTTTTACACTTTTAATTTTATTTCATTTGATTTTCAGCCAGCAGGGGGACCACCTGTCATTACAGGCAGCCCCCCTGCTGGCAATGCTGCAGCCAGCTACCCCCGGCCATGTGATTGTGGGGTCCTCGCAAGGACCTCACTCTCACATGGCCGGGGGGCTTCCAGGGGGTCGGACGTGCTGCGGGGGGCTCCCTGGGAGTCCCCCCAACCGCGATCGTCGGCGTGGGATCGCCGGCGACCGGGTAAGTAGGAAAAGACCAGAGGGCGTACTATTATGCCCGGCGGCGTTTAGAGACGCTTAGAATAGGGCGTAATAGTACGCCCTCCGGTCTTAAAGGGTTAAAATGCAAAAAAAAAAAAACACTGAAAAAACACCATAATACATTTGTAAATCCTGTTTAAAACAACCTTAAATGACAACAATTACAAAAAGAACATATTAAAACACAATTGTTGAGATGCAAGATTATCTTAAAACAACAGAATATATAGAGAGCAAAAAACAAGAGAATACTGAGAACGGGCAGCAGCTGAAATAGCCTGCCCTTCAGTGGGTCCCCGCTCAGAACTCAAGCTGGTTTTAGCTCATCTTGTGCCATTACAGAGAGAACATCTCTGAAACATATCAGACTGGTCCCACCCATATGGGCAGTCCAGGTCCGAAATACCAGCAAGCTCCCTCTGCACGAGAGGTACAGCAACCCCAGACGATCATTTCAGCCTTGTTAGGCATCATCAGTGAGGCAACAGAATATATATTTTTGTAGTGTATATGTATGTATAATCTCGAGTGTTACAGCATAGATTATCTCTGCAATAGAATAATTAATCCATTTATCATAAGGTTTTATTGTTCATCTACATTTAGAATAAAAAACAAAAAAGCAAAAAAGTTTCATACTATAGGAGGTGATAGATAAATGACTCATTTGTGACCAGGGCCTGATTAAGAGCCCATTGGGCCTGGTGCTGACAATTATGATGGGCCTAATTACAGAATCTTATCGACAGAAAACACAAAAACAGTTATACTTCCAAGCATCATGTATCTGGTGGAGATGGTGCTGGAGGGAAACTCACCAGATACAGCTATCAAAAAACACATACCCTATGCTAATCTCTCACTTTCATCTTTTAAGTAAATTCATGCCCCCTAACAGCAGGATTTCGGTGGGCGGGGTAAAAGGGTGGGCCATTGATGTGCATCAAATAACCAAGATCGCCCAAAGGGACAAAAGTGCCCAAAAATGGGGCGTGTCTGCACAAAGAATTAGATAGTCAGCATGGCGTGAATGCACGTCAGGCTGCCTGCCAATCAGGCAGGATGACCAACCAAGGGTATACTGTGCAGACAGCACCCTGAGCTTGGCATAAATGTGTCTAATGATGCACTAGCTCTAGGCTTTCTAAGGACTGTCCCCTAGCACTCGCTGGTCCATTTCTTTTCAAATAGTTTTTATTGAAAAGTTTTGCAAAGTTTACAACAAATTATGACAGTATAATGAGGGTAGGGGAAGGAAGGGAAAAACGTTAATGTACAAGGCATATAAATTGTATAACACTCCATAGCAAGTCATTACAAATTATACGTTGGTCCATTTCTCTCCTAACCTTTGTACTAGCAGGCAGAAGCTCCTGTTATACAGTCTGGGAAAGAGAAAAAGTGTATGTAATGAGTGTAGACCAAGGCAGCAAGAGCATTTGCATAGTGCACAAAGTAAGCTTTACCTTAGCTAGTGTCATTGTCAGACAGTCCACACCAGTTTTGTTCCCGTACATCCCTCTTAAGTTTCCATACTCAAGCAAGAGCATGTGAACAGTAGTAAAAAAAGAAGACATTTTTTTTCTAAATTAATGGGCCTATTCCATAGGCATGGACCTGGAGCTGCAACTCCATCAGCCCCTATGTTAATCTGGCCCTGCCTGTGAATCCCGCTTGTTACCAATGAATCACTGATTTTCCAATAGCATTCACTTCTCAAGCTTAATTGGTCTATCGGCAATGCTTGTTGCCTTTTATTTTGGATGTACAGTTCAGTAGCTTCTGTCATTGTTGACAGTAACTACTGTTTATCGAAAACTGTTTCTTGAATTTGAATAAGCTATCTAATGTGTTACCTTTTTGTGCATCTCCTTTGTAACTAGAACTGGCATAGTATGAAATTAGATATGCAGTGCATAATAAATATAGTGCATTGCAAGGATGTCATGTAGTCTAGTTTTGCACATGACCCTGTCTTTACTTCCCGCTTTTAGGAAGACCCTACCTACACCATGCCGCCCTAGATCAGTTTTAGATCGATGAGTGGTTGCATGCCTGTATCATACAGCTTGCACGAGCCTTTAAATACTGTAAGTAATAGTTGTCATTATTTAATTGGTAATTAATGAAACTTCATCTGGACTTCCCTTTTATTGTGTTCTGCCTTACAAGCTTTGAGCTTTGCAATAAACTTTGGCCATTTTCTGAACTGACTTCTCTGTGTGGTCTACATCATTGATTGTCATTGAGATCTCGGGGTGTGGTACTGATGTGGATAGAACTTAAATTCCATTGCGATAGAGGTTTAGTGATCACCAAGGTGATGTTCCAACAGACAAAAAAAGCTTTGTAAGGTGAGAGCTCTGAGCTCCTTTATTGTGTTTTGCAGTGCCTCTGTCTAGCTGGTTCTCTTTTTAATAAGTCTAGAACTATAACTAATATGTGTACTGTGGCAGACTGTGTATTATCCCCCCCCTTATTAATCCCGCTAAAGGACCTTATCCCTACCATTGGCTCTCCCCTCCTTCTACCTTTCAACCTGGACTTCACTTGTGGCCTGGCAAATCTTTATGGTATAATTCTGCATGGATCCGAGCTCTATTTTGCCAACTTGGACCCTTGGACCAGAGATATCCAGGGATATATCATATGTGGTGGCTCTGAATGTTGTAATGTATGTTTTGGGGTGTTTTTGTGTTATGTCCTCTGTGACTAGGAGATAAATGGTTTAGAGAGATGTAAAAAAAAGAGGAAAAGGCTGAAAGAGAAATCTCCGAAAGGATCTTCCCAAATATCAGTCCCTATAGCCTAAAAGGAGACTGTTCTACTAGTATAAGGCAAAAGATTGCTAGTAGGAACTAAGGAAAATTGGTTCAAAAAGTAAATAATAAATCTTTATTAATCCCTCTTGGGGAATGAAGAAAAATGTGAAAAGTATATATACAGAAAAATGTAGTGTGTGTATAAAAAACGTCCACTGTTCTATTTGTAAAGCAATATGTACATCACGCCAAACAGGCTCCTGTTAGTAGCAACTGTGATAGGATATAAACTGTTGCTAATAGTAATAATTGTGCAACAGTGTCTCAGCAGCTAATATGGTTTTAATGTGTGAATCTCCCACAGTTAGTATACTGAGGTAACATGCTTTAAAGGAACAGGTGCCATTCAGTGAATGGGAGATAATTAATTTAGCAGACAAAAATCAGTTATCTCCTAGACACAGGTATTACACAGGTATTACCACATGGTATGCAACTCTGCGTCTGATGACACTGCAAACCGGATAGGAGGGAGACTACTGGGCCACCAGGGAGGGACACCTCTGAACCACCAGTGAATAGATTGCTATGCAAAAAAACGGAGCTGTGTGTAACGGATCCCCTATACTCCGACTGAGTATGTCCGCTGTAGTTCTCCCAAATCCCAAGTGAAGCAGTGATTAAAGCTCTGAGCTACCCAAACATCAGCCTAGACTTGATGAAGGGTACAACAGTAATAATTTATTCTGGCCAGATGGTCTGCTTTTATACACATCAGGGATACAGTCAAACATGTCCATAACACTCCCACAACAAGCCCATGAATTTCTTAGTCAGGATGACTGTGCATAAAAAAAATAAATAAGACATAGAGGAATCCCCACAAATATTATATCCCCGGATAGCTTGAATCTGAACGCCCAAGTTGTTCAAATAGTGCTCAGATTATTATTATTATTATTTATTATTATTATTGCCATTTATATAGCGCCAACAGATTCCGTAGCGCTTTACAATATTATGAGAGCGGATTTAACTATAAATAGGACAATTACAAAAAACTTACGGGAACAATAGGTTGAAGAGGACCCAGCTCAATCAAGCTTACATTCTATAGGAGGTGGGGTGTAAAACACATTAGGACAGGAATTTGCAATCAAATAAGGTGGGCTGCCCTTTAGGAGAGAGAAAGAGACAGGTATGTGAGGTAGAGGTTAGTCTTGGAGGCCATACGCTTTCCTAAAGAGATGGGTTTTAAGGCACCTCTTAAAAGATGCAAGACTAGGGGAGAGTCTGATGGCGGTAGGCAGGCTATTCCATAGGAAGGGAGCCGCCCGTGAGAGTCCTGCAAGCGTGAGTTGGCCGTACAGGTGCGGACAACGGACAGGAGGTGGTCACGGGCAGAACGTAGAGACCGAGAAGGGACATACCTATGGATCTGTGAGGAGATATAAGAGGGGCTAGAGTTGTTCAGTGCTTTATACGTGTGAATTAGTACCCTACCCTCTCTCAAGTATGTTTTCCTGGCACTATAGTGGTCCTTTAAGTCTCTCTTTACTAGAACTCCACAGCAGCACATTAACACAGAGAAAATCAACCAATCAGAAAAAAGTTAGAAACAATAAAGCTCCCCTCCCCACACATAACTTCCTCTTTAAAGCTCGACAAAACAGAATATGAAACAGAATAAAACCATGCAGTGTAACATAAGTCCTTGAAGGCAGTGAAGTCAACAATGTTATACTGTCAGGAGAATTTCAAACGTGGGGCCACAGTCAGATTATAAACTGAAATGAGAAAAACATAGTCGAAAGAGCTGGTTAGATAATAAAATGTACTCTGAAAAAACATGCAGTCACCCAGTGCGACAAACAGTATTGCTGTAATGTACAGAGATCCCAACCTTTCTATGTAAGAAATGGTAACATGAAAAGTGACAGGTAGCAGAAACAACAAGCAGAGCTGCATCCATACCTGATTACCCAAAACTTCTGACCAGATGTCAAACAAGGGTAGGGATGAAAAAGGGAGGGAAATATTCGCCTCCTGTCATTAATAAAATTAAGATTATAGGTAAACTAAAGCTCGCATAATCTACAATTTTATGACATGACAGGAGGCTTCATATTTGCTGTTTTAACGCTCAGTCAACAAAGCAAACGATGCTTGTTCCGTTGGTAATTATCCCGGGAGGCCAATGGATTTGTCCGGAATGGATCCTTTGACAGCGAGATGAGACAGAAATGTGATCCACAGGGACGCCAGTTGTTGATTGTCCTCCAATCCCGGAAAAAGGTCAATCCACCGCAGGATTCACTGTACCTGATCACATATGACAGGGCTCCGCTCAGGTGGTCGATGTAATACAATGCCAATATGGTGTATATTCTCAGGAGGATGCAACAGTCTGATAAATTATCGGTGTAACTTGAGATTGCGAAAGAAAAACCTGCGATCAGTTTTAGACCAAAGATGTGAAAGTCGGCTTTCAAGCATCCAAGGGCTATCAGGCGATGTGGTCGCGCAAGCAGTTCCCCAATCTCAAGACTTGTGCTTGAAACCACGACCAAGTCTGGGGCAGAAAAGAATAAAAGTCCTACAGTTCCCCATTGACCTCTGAGGTGGGTGGTATCATCTGAAAAAAGGTCTACGTGTGGAGGGGAATCTGGTCTTGCCATAGAATCCTCTGGCTAACCATGTAAATTGTGGAATATTTATGACTGTAGCACTCCCAAGGGCGAGTCTATCCTGAACCCCGGAACTTCACAACCTGGGACGGGTGCGGGTCGACTTTCCTTGGAAGACTGAGAAGCCCAGGTATACAAACAAGGGGATCGTAAACTGAGGTTGAGATCAGTCCAGGGCATCCTCGCGGGAGAGTAATCAGGATAAGGAGTCCGGCTATGAGGTAATGGAAACCTTTGTAAACGAAGATGAGCCGTGACTGGTCTTAGCAGTTGGTGAATCACAAAGAGCCCACACTTAGATTGGAGAGTAGGTAGGTTGATCTGGCCAGGCCAGTCATACCCCAAGAAACACAGCAAACGTAGGTACATGGAACAGAAATCTACCAATTCCAGAGGTTAAAGACAGTGTGTAAACTTGCCAGACTTCTTACAAATAAGAAGGCTGGATCCATAGAAACCCCCGGAGTCAGATGGGAAGCTGACACGCTCTTTAGTTGACCAGGGTCTGGAGTTCTCGTCTACAAGCGCCTGGCGGTCCCCTGTCCAGACCTGGTTCGGTGGGAATGGTGTCCGTATTGTGGTGGAATGGAATAGTTCAAAATGGCTGTAGTAATGACCCCTGTAGTTCAGCCCTGCCGGAACAACTGAAATGGGGTCTGATGAAATGCTCGTCACACTGAACAGTGGGCTCTATTGAGTGTGGTGTGTAAGTACACGTGTTTGTGAATTCTTTAATGTTAATAATGTTAACAACATTATAATAATAATGTTTCTCCCAAGTCTAGGTCCTAGACCAAGGGACCCAGTTCTTAATTCAGGATCTGCAATCTCGGCATCTATATGAAGGAACTCCACCCTGGGAGCTCCTGGGTGGTCAGTCGTTTGCTAGATTTTTCGTTATTTCAATGGCCAATGGTAAAATAAAACAGGCTTTATTCCATATGAATGGTTAGATGAACAGACAATTTCAAACTTTAAAATTCAGGGACAGAGTGTCTGTCACAATAGTATAGAAAAATAGGCCAGTAATAGTAGCAGACAGCATCCGCTAGGGTAAATAATATACATATCCGCAATAACTGGGGCTCACTCAGTAATAATAAAACCTCTAGGAGAATATTTAGTATGGTGGTACAGTGGCACGGTCAAGCAGGCCAATTATCGGAGCCGTAACAGTGCCAGTCAGCTCCAATAGCCAAAACCGGGCAAGGGAAGGTACCAGGATATGTAATAATGTGATGGGGGGTTCACCCCCAGTAAAATAGTATATAATATAGTAGACATGTGCAAGTTGTTTTATTCCGAATGTGAATTCGGACGAATTTTGGGCAAACATTCGGATACATCTGAATGTCCAAATAGATGAATTGCCGAAGTGCCAAATTGCCGAAGTCCCGAAATTGCCAAATTACCAAATTTCGGAAGTGTCGAAGTTCCAAAGTTCCGAAGTTCAGAAGTGTCGAAGTGCCGAAGCACAGTATTCTGGAGTACTAATATACCTACCCAGTGGAAGAATGATGAATGTTACACTGTATACATGTTTAAATAAAAAGTATACAAACATAGCCAGGATTCAGCTGTAAGCATTTGCAACACTTACAACAATCAAGTAACACACATTCATATAAAATGTAAGTTACTTAGCCAGTCAATGGAATGACAGGAATGAATAAGTAGCTAACTCCCTAATTCCCACGGTATTAGGGAGCTATCTACTAAAAGGCTGAAAGAACTAAATTGGTCTTTCAGCCAAATGTACTAATACTAAGTAAAGATTACTTAGTATTAGTAAATTATGCCCCTACTCGCTATACCGCAAATCGGGCATGTCTAGTAAACAGTGAGCAGCCTGCTCTACAGTGAGTCCCCTGCAGCACCAGGGAGAACCAGGAGGAAATCCACCAACCGAAAAGTCCAAGGTAAAAGGTAGGATAGGAAGGTGAGAAAGGGGAAAACAAGGATAGAAATAGTGATAAGAAAGTGTACAAGAATTGTAGATTTTGCTAACGTAGTGTACTTATCTTAATTTTAATAATGACAGGAGGCTTCATATTTTGCATAAACTTTCTTTACTTATGCCTCCAGCAGCACAAGTCTATCAATAAACTTTAAACCAATCAGTAACAGGTATCACATCCATATATAAAGCCCTGACAGACACTTCCTCTTTCTTTGATGTGAAAAACAGTCTAATACAACGTCAGGGAACTCAAACAAAGTCCTGAATAACATGTAGAACTCAAACTTGATCCGAAATGTGATGTATTCCAGCTTGTCCAATGCCGAATCCACCAATGATGATCACACTGAAAAGAACGGAAACAAGTGAAAGGTGATGGAAACAAACTTTTGTCCACATTAAATCCAATGCCACTATACATATATTATTTAAGTATACTGTAATGCTTCGTACCAACTTCTAACATCCTGTAACAAATAAACAAAGATTAAACGTACATCAACCAGATAAAACATCCTATAAATATTCGGAAGTATATATGAATTATCAATATTATACTGTGGAATTGGAAAAAAACTATGAAAACCAAAACTTCCCAGAGTATAGGGAGGGAAAACAGGGAGAGAAAATACTCGCCTCCTTTCATTATTAAAATTAAGATTATAAGCACACTACGTTAGCATAATCTAGAATTTGATCACATGACAGGAGGATTCATATTTTACATTTTTAACGAGGTGGTATGAACGAGAAAGCTGCGTATGTGGTTCGACAAAAATAAAAGATCCGGAAGGTGTCTTCCCGTGTCCAATCCGCCACATGTAAAATATCCAATAGAGAGGCCCCCCGCCGAGAAGGCCCGAGAAGCGGCTGTGCCTCGTACCAAATGCGCACCAAAACACGTCTCCACCCCCTCTAGGGATAACAACCAACGAACCCATATAGATAGAGTGGTCGTGGTAACTGGTTTGTAGGATTTGGTATAAGGGACCAGAAGTTGCCCTGATTGTGACAATCTAAGGGGTGTCGTGATTTCCAAGTAACGAAGTAACGATTTCACTACAGAAAGACGGGGAACCGCCAGAAAAAAATGGGTATGATATGGACGCGGTGTCCGTTTTTGTTCTATGAGAAACCATAAAGGTCACTCTTTCCGGTGACACCGAAAAACCATCTACATTGAACGCTTGAATGTCTGACACGCGACAAAAAGACACTAGACATAAAAGTAATGTGACTTTGGCCGACAGCTGATGGAGAGACAGCTCCGCGTTATCTGGCCAGTCCCGAAGGAAATGAAGAACCAAATCAACGTCCCCCAAACGGTTATACGTTGGTGTAGGGGGTCTGGACAGTTTGATAACCTGCAACAGGCTGCATATCAAAGGATCCTGACCGACTGGAGTGCCATGAATCGGAACATGTGCCGCCGAAATCACGGAACATATCCCATTAATAGAACGGTACGATCGGCCCGTAATGAAAAGGTGTGATAAAAAATCAACACCGTGGAGATTGAAGCAGTAAAGGAATCGAAGTTCCTTCCCCCACACCAACAACTCCAGGTGTTCCATGCAGATATGGAACAGTTTGAAAACCGCAACAGGCTGCATATCAAAGGATCCTGACCGACTGGAGTGCCATGAATCGGAACATGTGCCGCCGAAATCACGGAACATATCCCATTAATAGAACGGTACGATCGGCCCGTAATGAAAAGGTGTGATAAAAAATCAACATCGTGGAGATAGAAGCAGTAAAGGAATCGAAGTTCCTTCCCGTACACCAACAACTCCAGGTGTTCCATGCAGATATGTAACTCCGTTGAGTACCTGGTGCCCTTGAGTCCCATAATAGGTCTCTAGTTGGTTACGATAGTCCCTCAACATTCCAGGCTCCACTGAAAGACTCCAAGACACCAACTCCAGACGCTCCTGCATTATCAAAGGATGAGGTTCTCCTTTCAGGTCTGTCAGAAGGAAGGGGAACGATGGAAGGAGCAGAAAATGATCCTGAGTGAGAGCCAACAAATCTGGGAACCTCGCTTGACTCCTCCATAACGGTGTGATGAGGTCTTCGACACTCTGATCCAATGGACTACCCTCGCCACCACTGAGAATGGTGGGAACGCATGCGCTCCCTTTGGGGGCCATGGTTGTAGAAAGGCATCCACCACTTCGCACTGTGGATCCGGGAGCCAGCTGTAGTACCTTGGTAGTCATGTGTTCGTCCGGGACACGAAAAGATCTATGATTACCAATCGCTACCGTCATGCCAGTGTCGGGGGAACTGAATCACCCGGGACGGGGACAGAGCCGACTTCTCTCTGTTCACTATAAAACCCAACGATTCCAGAAACTGTATTATAAATCTCGTCTGTGACTGTAGTCTGGAAGTGGACTCACAAAAAAATTGTAAGTCATCCAGGTATATGAGACAGTGGATACCCCTTGCTCTCATGTGTTCCATGACTGGCTTCAGAAGCTTCGTGAAACACCATGGGGCCAAGGTGAAGCCAAACGGTAGACACGTGAACTGGCAAGGTCGATCTTTCCAAGTAAAGCGAAGGAAGGAGCGACTTACATGCATCATGGGAACCGATAGGTACACATCCTTCAAATCCAACCGTGTGAATCAGTCGTTCTCGAGGAGTAGATCCCGTAAGAGATGGATACCTTCCATCTTGAAGTGTTGGTACGCCACAAATCCATTGAGTTGGTGCAGGTTGATGACTGGACGATAGTCTCCCGTCTTCTTTCTAACTCCAAAAATGTTGCTAAAATAGCCCTGATCTTCTGGAGCGAACTCCATGGCTCCTTTGGCGAACAGAGCTTGAATCTCCTTGTCTATGAGTGATATGTGGGCTTTCGCTGCCCGTAGTGGGGTTGGTCATATGACCTGTACCGGAGTACTGGTGAATTTTAACACGTACCTCTTTATCGTTTGGAGAACCCAGGCATCCGTGGAGATGGCTTCCCAGTTCTGTGGAAAGAGAGACAGTGTGCCTGAGGTTATACCTGACTGACAAAGTAGTGGGAGAGGCATGCTCACCTGAATTGAAGCGTCCACGACCTCTGCCTCTAGCGCCCCTTGAGCAGAAGGATCCCCTTGCGAAGGTGGTTTTTGAGGATGGTAAGAAGGGTTGAGGCGTGGGTTGATGTCTGGGGCCTGAGGACCAGAAGCTGCTGGTGGCCTGACCCTCTGCCGACCAGCCCTTCCAAAAAAAACCCGGCTCGGTGTAGGGTTGTGGAAGACTTGCCTGATGGAAGCCTGTGCCTTGTTCAGGGTGGTAAACAAGCCCACGTGCTACATGAGCTCTTCCATAAATGGCTCTCCAAACAATAGAGGGCCTAGTTCTTTCTTCCGCAACTCCAATAGTTTGGAATCCATTTTTAATAGGGCTGCTTTGCTCCGTTCCGTGCACATGGCTGCATTCGTGTTTCCCAGCATGCATATTGGCCTTTGCACCCATTCCCTCACATCACGAGCTTCTAGAGGTGTGTCTTGGGTGAGGGCCAGGTCCGCAAAATATAATATTTTTGCCAGGGGACCGATCATGTCCAGCATTTTATCCTGAACAGCTTTAAGCCCTTTTTCTATGCCCTTCCGTGGGTCCCGGCCTGATCGGAACATAAATACCATCACTGTGGTATCGAACTCCGGGGTGAGGGCTATCTTGTCCGGTAATAGAGGGCGTGAGTTCTAGTAAAGAGAGACTTAAGCAAATATGAAGCCTCCTGTCATGTTATAAAATTTGTGCATCTCTTTGTATCAGTGTGTTTGTGTGAGTATGCATTTGCGTGTATCATAGTGTATACATGTGTTCATGTAACAGTGTGTAAATGTGTACATGTATTAGTGTGTGTATGTCTATGTGAGGGTAATATGGTATTGGCAATGCAAAGGTAAAGTGACAAAATACATAATATTTAAAATTACCCCATCACACCAGCCTTTACAGTATTTATACATGACTGCCAGGCTATGAAAGCATATTCACATATTCCAGCGCTGCAAGCCTGCCCTTCAATATAACTACAGCTCCTTATACACACACAATGCAGCCACTATTTTATGTTTCACTATGGGTGTTAGTGGGGCCTCATGTTTGAGTTTTGCCTAAGGCCTCGCAGAGTCTAGAGTCGCCACTGCACGTCAGTGCAGTATTCTCATGCATATGCACAATTATGTCTATGGAGGATCCCACAAGACCACAGGAGCCTCTACAAATATTGTCTTACAATACCATATTCCTACAGTAGTCTCTAGCAGTGGGAAGTGACAAACTTGACAGTGGTATCGGTCAACTTAGGCACTTAACATAAGACTAATCTTTACTTTATCTACAATATCTTTTGACTGCATTGATATGTCAATAACATTTCAATGCAGACTTTATGAGCATGAGATTTAAACTTTATGATATGCTCAATGTTCTTTATTGGATGACATAACTGGTTTAATACATTTATTTTGTGCTACTGCAAGTGGAATGGCTGATAAATGTTTATTTTTTATTTTTCTTGGAACATTTATAGTTTTACAGAATGTTCTACATTTTTCCTTTCTGTCTTCTCTGATGGCAAATAACTATTGGCAAGAGAAATGGAACGATTACATTTATCCACTATACTAATCCATGATACATCTGTGTACTTGCCAACTACAACAACAGCATATTAACTGATTGTAGTGAACATTTTATAGACATCCCAATGAGTCATCATAAGTAGCCAGTTGACATGTGAATGGCAGAAATATTAGTTTGGTGCAAATTGATTTGTTAAAAAAGAAATAGGTTTGGTCAGACCGAATTTTATCCATGTGACGATTTTGGGTATAAGGAATTTTACACATGCAATCAATTGCTAGTTAATAAATTCCTTAGAATAATTATAATCATTATGTATTTGATTGTTCTGCTTCCCAACTGGATTGTGGTCTCAAGAGACTTCACCAGTTGAAACCAAGTTCATTAGTAATCTCTCTGTAGCTCATTTCCCAAATGGAATTCAACATATATAATTTAGCATTGGAGATGATATAGATTTACTTTACTGCATCCCCAGCTGATTACAATGATAATACAGACAAATGGAAGAAGTAAATTGTGCTTATTTGAAGGTAAATCTGAAATGTTATAAATTTAACAATGTCAACTTATATGCCTTAATCTTTTTTTTTTTAGACTACATTATTTATTGTAAAGCAAAGTTAAAAGGTAACAAACTTTTACTGCACAACACATTAATGAGGGGAAGGCTCAAATACATTTTCTATGTTTCATCAGTAACATTATTTGGAAAATGGGGCAATAACCCCACCTCACTGAAAATGAACAGCACAGTTTATAGTACAGATGGCGTTTATAAATATTTAATGTCTTTTATTAATTGTTTTTTTTTAACTAAGAAGTCTGTATTGCATAGGTACTACGTGATTTTGTTAATAAAATTATAAATGTATTTTTGTATTGAAACAATGCATTAACTTCATGGACTGTCACATTATCCCAAAACACATAATTCAAAGACTTGCTGGCAAGGAAGTCACTACAATGTTTAGGTTTATGACTATGGTTGAGAAGGCACTTTTTATACACTGCTCAAAAAACTAAAGGGAACACTTAAACAACACAATGTAACTCCAAGTCAATCACACTTCTGTAAAATCAAACTGTCCACTTAGGAAGCAACACTGAGTGACAATCAATTTCACATGCTGTTGTGCAAATGGGATAGACAACAGGTGAAAATTATAGGCAATTAGCAAGACACCCCAATAAAGGAGTGGTTCTGCAGGTGGCGACCACAGACCACTTCTCAGTTCCTATGCTTCCTGGCTGATGTTTTGGTCACTTTTGAATGCTGGTTGTGCTTTCACTCTAGTGGTAGCATGAGACGGAGTCTACAACCCACACAAGTGGCTCAGGTAGTGCAGCTCATCCAGGATGGCACATCAATGCGAACTGTGGCAAGAAGGTTTGCTGTGTCTGTCAGCGTAGTGTCCAAAGCATGGAGGCGCTACCAGGAGACAGGCCAGTACATCAGGAGAAGTGGAGGAGACCATAGGAGGGCAACAACCCAGCAGCAGGACCGCTACCTCCGCATTTGTGCAAGGAGGAACAGGAGGAGCACTGCCAGAGCCCTGCGAAATTACCTCCAGCAGGCCACAAATGTGAATGTGTCTGCTCAAACAGTCAGAAACAGACTCCATGAGGGTGGTATGAGGGCCCGACGTCCACAGGTGGGGGTTGTGCTCACAGCCCAACACCGTGCAGGACGTTTGGCATTTACCAGAGAACACCAAGATTGGCAAATTCACCACTGGCGCCCTGTGCTCTTCACAGATGAAAGCAGGTTCACACTGAGCACATGTGACAGACGTGACAGAGTCTGGAGACGCCGTGGAGAACGTTCTGCTGCCTGCAACATCCTCCAGCAAGACCAGTTTGGCGGTGGGTCAGTAATGGTGTGAAGTGGCATTTCTTTGGGGGGCCGCATAGCCCTCCATGTGCTCGCCAGTGGTAGCCTGACTGCAATTAGGTACCGAGATAAGATCCTCAGACCCCTTGTGAGACCATATGCTGGTGCAGTTGGCCCTGGGTTCCTCCTAATGCAAGACAATGCTAGACCTCATGTGGCTGGAGTGTGTCAGCAGTTCCTGCAAGACGAAGGCATTGATGCTATGGACTGGCCCGCCCGTTCCCCATACCTGAATCCAATTAAGCACATCTGGGACATCATGTCTCGCTCCATCCACCAACGTCACGTTGCACCACAGACTGTCCAGGAGTTAGCAGATTCTTTAGTCCAGGTCTGGGAGGAGATCCCTCAGGAGACCATCCGCCACCTCATCAGGAGCATGCACAGTTGTAGGGAGGCCACACAAACTACTGAGCCTCATTTTGACTTGTTTTAAGGACACTTCATCAAAGTTGGATCAGCCTGTAGTGTGTTTTTCCACTTTAATTTTAAATGTGACTCCAAATGCAGACCTCCATGGGTTGAAAAATTTGATTTCCATTTTTTTTATTTTTGTGTGATTTTGTTGTCAGCACATTCAACTATGTAAAGAACAAAGTATTTCAGAAGGATATTTAATTCATTCAGATCTAGGATGTGTTATTTTTGTGTTCCCTTTATTTTTTGAGCAGTGTATATTATGTTTTTGCAAAAAAAAAGAAAAAAGCTGTTATTACTTCACAAATCAATATTATAGAAATTAAATGTACAGTCATGGGAAAAAGTACACCCTCTTTGAATTTTATGGTTAGCAAAAGCAGGTCTTAAAATGAGGTACATTCAACCCCAGATAATTAACAACACATGACATATTACACAGTCATGATTTATTTAACAAAAACAAAGCCAAAATGGAAAAGCAATGTGTGAAAAAAATATATCCTTACTGTTTCCATTGTAATTAAGAGGCTAAGTAGCAGACAGGTGCTGCTAATCAATGCCTGTGATCAATTGATCATCAGCAAGCGTGACCACCACTTTAAAGCTGAAGTTTTACCATGACTCTGTGACAATGCGCATCATTTAAATTGAAAAACTAATTTTATACTATGATACTGGATCGAAAAAAAATGTGTTTGTACAAAAGTTAGGTAATAGGAAAAGTGTTTTTATTTTATTTCTCCATTTTGTACAAAAGTTATATTTCATATAAAATAAAAAGGTGAAATCTAATTTTTAATCGTTTTTAAATAATTCTTGGAAAATAAATATGATTAAATTATCATTGAGGTTTAAAATATTTCAGTATGTTTTCATAGAAATATTAGTTATGGTCGATGGTAAATCAAGAACAAATAATATATTTTAATTTCCATACATAGAGGTGAGATTCAGAAAAATTGGAATTATAGAGTAAAACAAAAAAAAAAATAAGAAGTTAGGAAAGATTATGCAAAAAGAGTATCTTGATAAAACAACACTTAGAAGTACAGTTTATAGAAGTTGTTAAATATTTAATTTATCTAATATTAAATAGGTTAAAAAGTTTAACATTTTCTTTGCTCTCCTGTTAAAAATGTATATTTTCTTCTACTGGTCTTTGTTTCCTCCTTGTTAAATGGTGAGTATGACAATTGTTTATCTATTTAATGCATCCATTTTTATCCATTGTTAAAGTGTATGAAAGTTTCCATTTATCATATTTTAATTAAAATCCAAATAATATTTCATCCAATATTAGCAGTTTGTAATGTATCTTCATCTTGATCTAATTGTTTAATAATCCAACCACTACCAACACATCTATAACAATGTTGATGCTAATCCTTTAGTTTGTATTATTTTGCAATTCCAAATAAGATATTACAAATCCCACCTGCCTCCAGCCTTGTTCCAGCACTGGTTATAAGAGGGTTAGAAAAATAATAGTGTACACGTTATGACCACATGTACCATTTGCACTCTTCTGCCATGCTGCATTCCCCAAAAATATAATTACATTTTACATAAATTCTTTAACCAGTGTATTTCACCAATTAAAGTGATTGTACTCATCGCTGGACTGGGGTACAAATCAGCCCTGGAAAAAAATGTATGCCAGCCTCATAAGTCATCTCCACTACAATAGAGACGATATTATGCTATTTAAAATGTAAGTAGAATACTTACCTTCTTTTTATATGGTATTTTATATACATATTGCACTATTGGATATTTCTGCTTTTTATATCTGCATATTATTGTGTTACTGGTAGGAAAACACCATCACCACTGCATAATAAATACTTAGACGGGGATTGTATCGTCCTCGCCCTACACAGAAGAGCTTTGAGTAGCTCTAAATAGTCTGAATGTGATTTCACTACAAATACCAGGTTTTATCATGTTATACATGTTTCACATAATTATTTGTTTATTGTTTTCTGTTTTTGAGATATTGGACAATACAGTCTAGGAGGTCCCCTGTTTTCTGATACATGTATGTACATTCTTCATTACACATAGCCGTTCAATTTCTTAAAATGCGGTTTATCATTTTCTGTTTTTACTTCTCTGTTTGACACTAGGTTGGGGAATCCTTGTAAGATTTACTGCTGCCACACCACTATTATATCGAGCACCTAATCCTCCACTATTTGTATTAAGCTGACTGACACACTCACTACAGACAAGCTCACTGGCACACACATGCTCACTACAGACAAGCTCACTGACACACACATGGCCACTACAGACAAGCCTACTGACACACACATGCTCACTACAGACAAGCTCGCTGACTGGGCACTGAATTGCTGAGAATTGAGAAGGGAGACTTATAGTTCTTTATCCAGTCACCAGCAGACTAAATGGAACTGCACCAGCCCCCATTACCTCCCTCCTTAATTACATTGGACTGATATAAACTGTCACAGTCAAAGAGGAAAAATAATTTAAAGTGCATTAACTTAATGATCAGAGCTGTCTGCCCGGCCCCAGGTGTCTCGGTCCACTGGGAAATCTCATGTTATCCTGTTGGGCTAGTCCGACCCTGATTGTACTTACTTGTCTGGTCTACAGGTGGTAAGGCTTTTGTACATCTATGTTTTTTTTCATAGGAATGTGTATGAATATTCATCTGATATTGCATGACATTTCATTTTTAATTTATTATATATTTAGCAAAGGATAAACAAATAATTTGAAAAATCTAAAACTTTGTAAATATAGGTAATTTAAATTTGAAGGAGAACCTAAACAACAATCTGTACATGAAATTATTTTTTTATCCTGATTCCTGATGTAATGTGCTTAGTATATACAGCCATGGGAAAAAGAAAGTACACCCTCTTTGAATTCTATGGTTTTAAATATCAGGACCAGTGGCGGAACTACCATGGTCGCAGGAGTCGCAGCTGCGACCGGGCCTGTCACTCTAGGGGGCCTGGCCACCCTGCGGACTCCTGCAGCCAGGTGCCCGCTGACATGTGTTGTGCCCCTGCCTTGCGGTAGATCCGCTGGGGCCACACGTTAAGGGGCCCATCGGATGGCCCATGATTTTAGGGCCTCCCGATGGCAATGAAAATCCAGAGGGTCCAGTCAGCACTGTGGCGCTTAAAGGACCACTATAGTGCCAGGAAAACATACTAGTTTTCCTGGAACTATAGTGCCCTGAGGGTGCCCCCACCCTCAGGGACCCCCTCCCGCCCGGCTCTGGAAGGGGGAAAGGGGTTAAAACTTACCTTTTTCCAGCGCTGGGCAGGGAAAGCTCTCCTCCTCCGATCCTCCTCTTCTCCTCCCCGTCGGCTGAATGTGCACGCGCGGCAGGAGCAGCGTGCGCATTCTGCCGGTCGCATAGGAAAGCATTATCAATGCTTTCCTATGGACGCTTGCGTGCTCTCACTGTGATTGTCAATGAGACAGCCACTAGAGGCTTTGGAGGAAGGCTTAACCCATTCATAAACATAGCAGTTTCTCTGAAACTGCTATGTTTATAAAGAAATGGGTTAATCCTAGTTGGACCTGGCACCCAGACCACTTCATTAAGCTGAAGTGGTCTGGGTGCCTAGAGTGGTCCTTTAAACAGAGCGACTGGGTACCTTGTGATGAGGTCAGAACGCAAGGAAGAAGTGACTGCCCCAGTCACTTCCTCCCAGCAACCAACAGGAGCTGCGTGGGAGGAAGAGAGGAGGGAGTCAGAGTGAGAACTCTCATCAGGCTGAGCCACCACTGGACCCCAGGGAAGTCACCCTCCTGCAGCTAAAAGGTAGGAAACAGGAAGGTGACTTAAACATTTTGCATGTGTGTGTGTGTGTGTGTTAGTGTATGTGTGTCTGTATGTATGTGTGTGTGTGTGTGTCTGTATGTATGTGTCTATGTGTCTCTGTGTATGTGCATGTGTCTGTCTGTGTGTGTGTGTGTATGTGTGCGTGTGTGTCTGTATGTATGTATGTGTGTGTATGTATGTATGTGTGTGTGTCTACATGTCTGTGTGTGTGTGTGTGTGTGTCTGTATGTATGTGTGTGTTGTATGTATGGGCCTCTGTGTGCATGTGTGTGTAAGTGCATCTCTGTGTTTGTGTGTCTGTAAGTATGTGTGTGTATGTGTGTTTGTATGCATGTGTGTGTGTGTGTATTTGTATGCATGTGTGCATGTATGCATGTATGTGTGTGTGTACATGTGTATGTCTACATGACAGTGTGTGTGTCATGTGTCTATGTGTGTGTCTACGTGTGTGGGGGCAGGAACATGTGGGGGGTCAGGGACATATGGGGTAGATGTATGGGGGGGGCAGGGCAATTTTCGCACCAGGGCCCCGTGGTTTCTAGTTACACCTCTGATCAGGACATAATAACAATCATCTGTTCCTTAGCAGGTCTTAAAATTAGGTAAATACAACCCCAGATGAATAACAACACATGACATATTACACTGTCATTCGATATACTATCATGAAATTGTAACTTTTGGAATTAAATGTTTTCCAATGTGTAACAGCCAGAAACAATTATCTTAAAATATATTCAGGTATCTTTTGTGTTTACTGAGATCAGTAGTTGACTTCTCAAAACATATCAAAACACTATGAATAGCATAATATGCACTGTTTAGAGTAGGTATCAGCTCAGATATTTTAAACATGCCACCAACAGATGCTGGTAAATAAAATAAAAAGCTATTCCATCTTTTAACCCATGGGTGTCCAACCTTTTGACTATCCTGGGCCGCATGGAGCGCAGAGGAATTGTCTTGTCACACATCAAATATAGATTATAGATAATGTATATAAGTAATATATCTTTAAAAACCCTTTTCTTCATTTTGTTATTTCAATTGTTTAGTAGATAACTCCCTTATTTGTTATCATTGTGTGGGATTGTGGGATATCAAATTAGGGAGCTATCTACTAAACACATACACATGTGTAGGCATATGCACACATAACCACAGATACACACACACACAACCACAGACCTATACGCACAATCACAAATACACACACACACATACAATCACAGATCCACACACATACAATCACATACCTATACACACAGTCACATGCATACACAATCACAAATGTACACACACACAATCACAGACCCCACACACAAGCATACATACACTAATAATCAATCACAGACCCCCACACACACATACACAGATATACCCACACATAATCACAGACCGATACACACAATAACATACATACATACACCCACAATCAGACTTACACACAATCACATACCTATGTACACAATCACATACATACACACACACACAAAATCACATACATACCCAATCAAAGATCCACACACATAAAATTACACATCTATACACACAATCACAAACATGCAAACACATAATCACAGACACAAAATCACATACCTATATACACAATCACATACATACACACACAAAAAATCACATACATCCACAATCACAGATACACACACATAAAATCAAACACCTTTACACACAATCACATACATACAAACACAATCACAGACACACACACATAATCACAGATATACACACAAAATCACAGACACACACACATAATCACAAACTTACACACACAATCTCAGACATGTCTACAGATTCCTGCTCCCCCACACACAGTCAATCACTGACAAAACATACACAAAAATCACATGCACACATATTTAATACTAAAGAGGTCTACCCAGCCTCCCTAACTTGCTCTGGGAGCGCTGGAGTGGGTCCTTTTCCTGGAGATCAGTGATTGCTGATGGGTCGGAGCCTGGGACCTCTGTGCTCTTCGTGCACAGGTCCCTTGTGCACCCAGCAGTGATGCCGGGATGCTGTCAAATCCCGCCAGACAGCTCACTGTCAGGCGGTGAGGTACCTGCATTTGGAGGAGCACAGAATATAATGGGCTCATGGGTGTACCTAGAGCTTTTGGCACACCCTCCCCTAATTCAAAAGTAAAAAAACACCTACTATTTTTTTATGTATTCTAATTTTTCTTTTTTAGCGCCTACAACAACAGTAAAAAGCAATAAAAAAAACTTCAAATCCCTCCTTCTACAAAACACCTGCCCCCTCTACAAAAACCTCTGCCTAGTCCCCCTTCTACAAAACCACTGCCCAGTCCCACTTCTACAACCCCCACCTTCTAAAAAAAAAAACATGCACAGTCCCCCCCTTCTACAACCCCTCCACCTTCTACAAAACCCCTGTCCAGTCCCACTTCTATAACCCCCACCTTCTAAAAAAAAACCTGCACAGTCCCCCTTCTACAACCCCTCCACCTTCTACAAAACCCCTGTCCAGTCCCCCCTTTTACAAAACTACTACCCAGTCTCCAACCTCTACAAAAACTCTGCCCAGCCCCCTTCTACTAAACCCCTGCCCCTCCACAAAAACCCTGCCCCCTCTCTCTACAAAATCCCCTGACCAGTCCCCTATCTCCAAAATCCCCTGCCAGTCCCCCCTCTTCAAAAACCTTTGCCCCTCTACAAAAAACCCTGCCCAGTCCCGAGTTGCCTACAGCCCGCGGGCCGCAGGTTGGAAACTAATGTTTTAACCTAAACGATTCTGGCATCACAGCACCATATATCACTCAACGTATCAAAAGTAAAGTTTTATAAAATTTCTGTGATGACTATAAAAAAGGTAAAAATGGGAATTTTAACTGTATTTTCTTAAAAATTTAAGGCAGATTCAGACTATAAAATGTGATGAATGGCAATAAAATCTGCAGTGATGGTGATAATAATCATATTTACTTTATTAATGTTTGTTCTACAGAGCTCAGACTACAAATGGTCCAAAGAAATCAATCTGCGGTGACTGTTTTCCACTTCAGGGGATTAACAGATATCCCTAATCTGGAAAAGGCTTTGTTTATTATATTCTTGATGCTGTATATCTTCACTATACTAGGGAACGGAGGAATGATTCTTTTGATCACCAGAAGCCATAATCTGCACACTCCTATGTATTACTTTCTAAGGCACCTATCATTTATAGAAACTTGTTACTCATCAGTCATAATTCCTAGAACAATGTCGGATTTTCTCTCCAGTGATAAAGCCATTTCCTACATAGCTTGTGCTTTGCAAATGTATTTCTTTGTTGCTTTAGCAAATACTGAATGCCTTTTGTTATCTATAATGGCATATGACCGCTATGCAGCTATATGCAAACCATTGTTTTATTATACCATAATGAGACAAGAAGTGTGCATTGCTCTCTCTGTGGTATGCTACGCTGGTGGGTTTTTCGATTCTATGATACATACCAGAAATGTATTTACCCAAACCTACTGTAAATCGAATGAAATATCACATTACCTATGTGAACCACCCCCAGTTTTAAAGCTGTCGTGTTCCGATACATCATCTACGGAACTTGTGATTTTTACTGTAGTTGGTATAAATTTTTTTGCCTCCATACTACTGGTGGTCATATCATATGCCCATATATTCTCCACCATATTGAATATCAAATCTTCTCAAGGCAGACAGAAAGCTTTTGCAACTTGTTCTTCTCATCTGCTCTCCATAGGGATATTATTTGGGACCCTCCTCTATATGTATATGCGTCCTACAACCAGTTATCTAAGGGACCAGGATAAAGTGGTGTCTGTTTTTTACACAGTGATAATACCTATGCTTAATCCAATAATATACAGTTTAAGGAATAAGGATGTGAAAGTAGCTTTTCTCAAAGTCTGTAATGTGAGTAGTTAAAGGGAAGGTATAATAAATCCACATAGTGCTGAGGAATGTGTTGATTGTTTAGTCGTGAATCTATATTAACACTTTTTATTGGAATTATATCATTTTGCATAATGTTAAAATTAACTCTCTGATACCTAGAACAAGATTAATGATTGAATACAACGTCAGAGTTCATTGGTACATAAGTATATCTTTGTACCCGTTGATCAGAATCTTTTTTTTTTTTCATGGGAAATAGTTTATACTGAATATATAAATATTGATGGTTTGCAGTTCTTGGTTTTGAACTTTTTTATTATATATAATACATTTCTTTTCATTTCCATTGTTCTTCTTGAAACTGAGATAGAAAGAAAACAGTAGCCTAAAATTGGATCAGTTCTGCCAGACCCGGAACTATTAGAAATATGCATCTGATTTTCAGTATTTAGACATTTTTCATAACGGTGGAGAAAGGCACAAACTACTAATCTCTCTTTTGCTACATAAAACCTTCCCTCTGCATGATGTCTGACTCATGCTAAATATGCTGATTACATATACATTTGGTATACGAATACCGATGTTACCAATATCCATTCAAAATGTATTTCTTAATGCAGATGTAGAGTATTGTGATTTATATAACTATAACATCACATTGCAGCACTACAAAAAATAAGAAAACAAGTAATATAAATATGTGTTTATAAATGAGTAATATTATTGTTTCTATGTGTTTCATGTGCCAGTTGTACACATTTTAGTTAATCATGTGTCAGTGCTTTTCTTGTATTTTATTTACACATACTTTGAAATGTCTTACATTTACTGCATTTCTAAGGTCATATCCTGGGAATTCCATTTATATCTGTGGTATATGAAGATGGGGAACAAACGCAGAATGCCTATTGTGTTCTATGCCCCACCTCCTCTAAACTGTAAGCTCGTTTGAGCAGGGTTCTCATCTACCTCTTGTTCCTGTAACCTTTCGTTATTGTCTCATTTTTTAAATTTACCTTTTAATGAACACCAATAAAAAGTTTGTGCCTTTCTCCTCCGTTACGAAAAATGTCTAAATACTGAAGATCGCATGCATATTTCTAATAGTTCTGGGTCTGGCAGAACTGATCCGATTTTAGGCTAATGTTTTCTTTCTATCTCAGTTTCTAGAAGAACAACGGAAATGAAAAGAAATGTATTCTATATAATAAAATGGCAGACATAGGTAGACATAGGTAGAAATGTGGTTATTTTGGATATAGAGATGTATTTACAGAAATAGAACGTCAATCACTTAAATATTTAAGACTTAAATACGTATAGAAAATTACATATAAGTACAACAAATGAAATTAAGGAAAAATATGAATTATTTTTAAGTACTTGATTGGATCGCAATGTATTGGACAAGGGAGATATTTCTTTTTTATTTATGGAGTACCAAAGAATACCGGTCACTTAAATCTTGCCGAAATTACATAAAGATCTAGTCAACCCTTCACGTAGACCAAGTTTATCTCGGATTAATTCCATTTTGTCTCCCTTGTCCCAATACATTGATTTTAAAAACTCACTTAAAATCTTATCAATTAAACTGTTAATAGCTCTCGACTGATTCCTCTCTTGCAACTGTCACTAGTCTAATACTATCCTTACCTTTTGTGTCACTTTACCCCACTCCCTCTAGCATGTAAGCTCATTGAGCAGGACTGGTTACAACTACATGTTTGTTTGTCCATTCACTATAAAGCGCTGCGGAATTTGTTGGTGCTATATAAATAATAACATTATAATAATAATAATCCACATGATTCGATAAGTCTCTTGAATATTTTACAGTATTGTAAGTAAGTAAGTGGGAATATGGGTACCTTTTGATTACATGTGATGTCACTAGTCTGTACACTATCATAGAGCATCAAAAAGGTTGTGAAGCAATGGAATTTTATCTTACACAATTCAGAAATCCAATCATTTTTAGACGCACTTATTAATTTTATTTTACAAGGTATCATAATGATTTTAACAAAAAAAATTTCTAGTATGAGGATAATTGTTATCTTTAGATTAAGGGTACTGCTATGGGGACCAAGTTTGCTCAGAGTTATGTGAAAGTATTCATGTCTTACTGGGAAAAATCCTATATTTATCAGGGTCATGAGTTTGGAGCAAACTTTGTCCTCTATTGAAGATACATAGATGACATTTTTATGGTCTGGAGCAGGTCTAAAGAGAAATTTAACATATTTTTTAATTAATTTGTTATAAGAGGGTGGGAGAAGAAATATAATGAGGGTCATGAACTTTAATGGGCATGAACTTTAAGAACAGGAGTAAAACAAGTACCCTGACCACCAAAAAACAGAGACAAAAAAATATATGTTAATTAATTAAACTGCTGATTATTAAGACTTGACCTTTATTGGAGTATCTCTTAAAAAAGAGATAGTTGTGGTAGCACTAAAATAATATAGTCCACAGTACTGCCCAAATACCACTAAGACATAACAACAACGTGAGATGTAAGTCTCCTATAAATCAATTTATTTACAAGTGTACAAGGTTAATAAAACATACAACTAAAATATATGTGGCATATATATCATAGTATGCAAATATACGTGTTGTTTACACAGAACCTGTAGGTATGTAGTGGGGATTCTGTGATGCTAACTAACATAGCATACTAACATAGAACTAACTCAATTAACCCCCAAATAATGACAGACAACATAGTTTGGCTGAAACAGGCCACTGCATTTATTATAACATATGATAAATACTGTATAAAACATCCATAATTTATTTTGATCTTTAACTTTCCTTGATATAAACCAAACGTCAATCATAAATAACCATAACTTAACAAATAAGTTAACACATAGTGTCGTACTGTATTTCCCCACCGTCCTTGCCAATATACTGACCATGAGGGGGTGAAGAAGCCGGGCACAAGGTACAGAATTTACCGAAAGGAAAAAACAGGACAAATGCTGGAACCCGGCACCGCCCCCAATTGGACCCACTTACTCTACCCCAAGACAACAGTGTGAAGAAAAGAGATTTTTCATTCAAGACTTTTTAGGGCCATTCGTGACTTTTATGCTTTATTAGTTCGGTAGATAAAACCATAGAACACCGACCACCCCCCTGGCTCATTATCTACAAAGGAAACTGTCTATTGAACACTTTCTCTGGGTGGCTGCCGTTCGTATAGCCGAACGCCATGTGAAAGAGAAATAAAAATCTTGTTTGCACGAAAAGAGGCAGCGGGACTTGGTCATCAAGTGTCTGGAACTAAAATCAGACACTTGACTTCCCGAACACTGGTAAAAACATACGAATGCCTGCTTCCTTTCACGAACAGCTAGGAGAGCGCCGTTCGGTAGTTTACTGCCCACGAACAAGGGGAACAATCACTCCTATGAGGGGGGCTCCATTCGTGTTTTCATTCGTTTATTTGACTTTATCGAAATAGACCGACCACGCAACCTAAGCTCATGGAACTGTTTTGGGGCAGGAGCCTCGTATGCGGTCAGTAAAATTAGACTTCCATAGAATTCAAAAACCCCTGAACTGATCTGGGTGATTTTTGAATATGTTGGTCACCCAGATCAGGGCTATCAGGGGATATGTGTGTTTTAGGGTACTTTCCAAGTTTTGGGGAAAATGTTTTTTCTGCCTGGAGATAATTGGGTTATCCTTTAGTTGACTTAATTATCTCACAGGCAGAGAGGAGGGGATTGTATGTTTGCAATGGGAGTGTTTCACTTTGTCAATGTAAGGTTGTAACCTTTGTGTCCTGGTGCCCCACAAAGTCCATGTGGGAGGCCCCCTTGCATGGGAACTTGCATAAAAGCCAGTGTGGCATCAATAAACCATTATTCCTGTTTTATCCTTCAGGACAGCCAGATCCCGAGAGAGCCCTGCTGCTTGCCAGCCTACTGGCCAAGAGTCAGCACACCATCAAGAGCCCAAAATGGCCCCAAAACCTCCAGAGCCTGCTACAGCGGTAAACAAGCGGAAGTCAGTGTTAGAGACCTCCGGAGCCAACCAGTACATTCTACCATTATAGGAGATCAAGAAGGAATCCCAGACAACCCCATGGGCAAAATCCGACAGGCAAAGTCCAGCTTACCCAGGAGAGACTGCAGGCAGCGCAGTTAAATCTCACGTTGCCCCAAAGCCAGCGACACCTCCTACCGGAGGTCTTGAACCTTAGACAGTGGCAACCGACATTCCCCAGCCACAGAATTGATCTCGATATCCAGGAAACTAAGGCACGTAACCAGACCAACGGGTTTGTCATGAGCCAGGGAACACCGAAATGCTGAAACACTTCCCCAAGAACCCACAGCTGCAGAGCGCAGACGTGCGGTGGGTGCATCATGTTTACGACCACCGGAGTCATCGCCGTTAGACCCCACGTCCCCTTGCTCGACAGTCTTGCCCTGCTTGAAACACCGGGAGATGGGATGGGCACCACCGCAACCGGAGCACTTGTGCTTGAACCAGCACGAGGAATCCCACTTACAGAAACTGTCGCTGAATTTCCAACAACAGCCCGACCTCTGATTGGGGGCCAATGAGGAGGAGGGTGTCTCCTCACTGACCCCCCCAAGAAAAGACAAAAAAGTGCACTGTTGAGAACCAGAGGCCTATGTCCATCTGGTCCCGGGACAACGAGGGTCGCACCGCCACCCGCTGATGAAATTGTTTGGCGTACCTCCACCAACCCAGCCCACCACAGGTCCGACAAGCATTCCAAGTGTACTGATAGCAGAACAATGCGGAGCATTTCTCTGGAGACTTCTCCCCAACGACGCTATCCAGGATAGAAAACGCCCATATCCAAAAGTCTTGGGAATTTTCCGATAGCGGTATTTCTCCATGTCCTTCTTGGACTCCCTACTGTCATTTTCGACCAAGGGGGGAGCTTACTCCAATGGCAGAAGGGAAAATATTTCTACGAACTCCCCTTTCCAAATCTTCTCCCTAGTTTCCTGCTTCAAGTGCAAGCCCAGTGGGCCAGACCAGCACATGTAAGCAGCGCCCCGCGCCATGTCCGAAATTCCCGCCTCGTGGGAAGCTTCATCTGTACCAGCAACAGAGCAAGATGCCGCAGACAAAAGGGGAACCAAAGGCAATGTACCACTACCAACTAAGGACTAAGATTCAGAGGGGCCCAACAGAGGGTGTTTGTTGGGCTGGGGACCAAACAGATTTAAGTTGACTATCCCTAATAGACTCCCCGTGAACTGCCGCCCCCTGCTCCCACTGATCTAGAAACCCACGAAGACCTGAGAGCAGCCCCCCCAACGCGGGACCTGAATGACTAACTGAGGGGGGAACAGCACACTTACCCGTTGAAGCTTGGCGTTCCGACCCCGGCACAGCAAGCACAGAAGGTGGAGGCACAAGAATCAGGAGTGAAGGGAAAACAATCCTTCACAAAATTATTGGGTTGTATCAATATTAAAGAAAAAAGAGGAGTAGTATTCCCGTTAATAGGTACTGGAAACTTGATGAAAGTACCGCACGGAAGACTGATCATACAGTTCAGAAAACAAAAAACTATTTATTAAGTAAATATTAAAAACTGCCAACCAAAGTTGAGGCAATCACCAAAGTGTAACACACAAAATAAATACAGTGTAAGAATACATAAATAAAAATAAATACTAAAATCAATGAGATTGGCTTGATAACAGCAAATTAGAGAGGTTCTAGTATTGCACTTACTAGGTTTACCGTTATAGCACACGTCTCTGCTATACAGAAATATGTGTTAACCATATGATATAAGTAGGGGAGGGATGGGGGTATAGGACCTGAATGTGGAATAGGAAAAACTGCCTTGAATATAGAGAGCCTATATATGAGATTAGAACAGACTAAATAAATGAATAGATAGTTGCTTGTTCGTTGGTTTAGTGTTAGGTTAACTATATACCCATCTACCGATAGGCTGAGGGCACCTACATCCAACCCCCCTCGTAGATAGAAAGAATAAAGTGCAATAGAAGAGTATATCAAATAAATATCCCTTGGGATTTACCATGCCATCAGCAATATTTATTTGATATACTCTTCTATTGCACTTTATTCTTTCTATCTACGAGGGGGGGTTGGATGTAGGTGCCCTTGAAGGCACGGGTGGGCTATTTAGTCCGTGTACCTGATGTACTTTTCATCTTTTTTTACAATTTGTTCTTTCTCTCCTTTTCCTCTTACAATTATCATTTTTGTCAAGGAGGTGAGCTGTAGGTGCCCCTGCATAGCACATAGTGCATTTTTCCATAGTGAAATCCTAAATATATATCTTTCTCTTTATGTGATACTCTTGGGGCTCCCTCAGCCTATCGGTAGATGGGTATATAGTTAACCTAACACTAAACCAACGAACAAGCTACTATCTATTCATTTATTTAGTCTGTTCTAATCTCATATATAGGCTCTCTATATTCAAGGCAGTTTTTCCTATTCCACATTCAGGTCCTATACCCCCATCCCTCCCCTACTTATATCATATTGTTAACACATATTTCTGTATAGCACAGACGTGTGCTATAACGGTAAACCTAGTAAGTGCAATACTAGAACCTCTCTAATTTGCTGTTATCAAGCCAATCTCATTGATTTTAGTATTTATTTTTATTTATGTATTCTTACACTGTATTTATTTTGTGTGTTACACTTTAGTTTTTTGTATGCTCAGTCTTCCGTGCGGTACTTTCATCAAGTTTCCAGTACCTATTAACGGGTATACTACCCCTCTTTTTTCTTTGATTCCATTAGGGGTTATCCCCCTCCTTTGTAGTATACCTTTGTGAGCCGTACTTTATGTGTTTTTTCTTGTATCAATATTATGTTGCAGAAATCGGCTGTGGTCTGTAGTGTCCAAGGTATATTAGAGCCCCGACGCTCGTTTCACTGGTTATAGGATGGTAGAGCATGAACATTTACTGCATGCAATCAGCATAATGTAAGTGAGGGGAACAATATTTTCATAAAAATCAACATTCAGATTTCCCATCCAAATGTACTCATTAGCAGCTATTCAGAGGCTAAAAATCTTGACTGCTGAGGAATATTGTAACCCATTAATGGGGCTGATACACATTTGCATATTCTCCTGTATCATGGAATCAATCTGAAAAATCCAATCCTATTAAATATGTGAATGTAATTATGAACCATCATGCCTCTATAGAAAATCAGTATCTCTATAGAGACAATGTTCATTTACACAACAGAGAAATCAGTTCATTGGGTTGTGCAATATATAAACAATGCACTAGATGGTGCCTCTTCCATTCAAGAGTGTTGAGTTTCCTGCAAAAAATGTTTTTAGTTAAATATTATAGCGTTTACAAAGTAGCCAAAGTCAAAACACACTTCTCTGAAAATCCATATGTTTACATGTATGTAATGTGATCAAAGCAGTTTACAACCTTAATGTTGGAGATATTTAACATATTAAGAGCATACAGTATTTTATTCCTTGCCCCTCCACTCAGTGCACAGGGGAGAGAGCCCAATTTAGCACACTTTGGCCATTCATGGTTATCATGGCAATGCTCTGACACTTCAAGAGCCAGAGCTTGCAAGACAATTGCCACCTGGTCTGCAACTCTGCCCCCAGCAGAATTGCAGACTGGATGGCTAGCCCATGGAGGGTGACTCACCGAACCACCAGGGAATAGATTGTATTAAAAAGGTATCTGTGAGGGGAGGCTAATCAATAAAACACAGCCTCCCCACACACTGTCACCCCCCCACACACACACAGTGTCACCATCCACACACAATGTCGTTCCCAAACACACTGTCAGCTCCTCACCCCCTCCCCCCGCCCCCACACACACACCTCTTCCCATACACACTTTCATCCCCCCACACACAATGGCATCCCCCCGTACACTGTCACCTCACACACACAGGCATCCCCATACACTGTCACTCCCCCATACACTGTCACCCTTACACACAATACTGCCCCCACTACTCTGCCACACTCACATTAACCCTTCCTAATCCTGTCAGATTAACCCCCTACCAACAATGTCACACTCACCTCCCCTTGCTCATACACTCACACTATCACATTAACCCCCCCCTAATTCTGTCACCTTCTCTAACACTGTCACACTCATAGTTACATAGTTACATAGCTGAAAAGAGACTTGCTTCCATCATGTTCAGCCTTCCTCACATTTGTATTTTGCTGTTGATCCAAAAGAAGGCAAAAAAAAACAAAAAAAAACAGTTTGAAGCACTTCCAATTTTGCAACAAACTAGGAAAATAAATCCTTCTTGACCCCAGAATGGCAGTCAGATTTATCCTTGGATCAAGCAGCTATTACTCTACATCTAAAAATTATATCCTTGAATATTCTGTTTTTGCAAGTATGCATCTAGTTGCTGTTTGAACATCTGTATGGACTCTGATAAAACCACTTCTTCAGGCAGAGAATTCCACATCCTTATTGTTCTTACAGTAAAAAAAAACTTTCCTTTGCCTTAGACGAAATCTTCTTTCTTCCAGTCTAAATGCATGACCTCGTGTCCTATGTAAAATCCAGTTTGTGAATAGATTTCCACATAATAGTTTGTATTGGCCCCGAATGTATTTGTATAATGTTATCATATCCCCTCTCAGGCGACATTTTTCTAAACTAAAGAGGTTTAAATTTGTTAACCTTTCTTCATAGCTGATATAGTCCATTCCTTTTATTAATTTTGTAGTCCGCCTCTGCACTTTTTCTAGTGCCATAATATCCTTCTTTAGAACAGGTGCCCAAAATTACACAACATATTCAATATGTGGTTTTACCAGTGATTTATAAAGAGGCAAAATGATATTCTCATCCCAAAAATGAATGCCCTTTTTCATGCATGACAATACCTTACTGGCCTTAGCCACTGCTGATTGACATTGCACATTGTTGCATAGTTTGTTGTTTATAACAATCCCCAAGTCCATTTCATGTGTTGTTATCCCTAATTCGCTTCCATTAAGGGTATATGTTGCTTGTGCATTCTTTACACCGAAGTGCATAACTTTGCATTTTTCAACACTGAATTTAATCTGTCATTTGAATGCCCAGTCCCCTAGTCTATCTAAATCCCTCTGCAGCAAAGAAATATCTTGCTCGCATTGTATTACTTTACAGAGTTTTGTGTTATCTGCAAACACTGAAACATGACTTTCAATGTTTTTTTCAAGATCATTTATAAAGATGTTAAATAGAAGGGGTCCCAGAACAGAACCCTGAGAGACACCACTTGCCACCTCTGTCCATCTTGAAAATTTACCATTAATGACAACTCTATTTTTAAGCCAATGTTCTACCCAAGAACAAGCATTTTCATATAGACAGATTTCCTTGAGTTTGAACACTAATCTATTGTGTGGAACTATATCAAATGCCTTGGCAAAATCCAAATAGATCACATCCACTGCAACACCCTGATCTATACTTCTACTTCTTCGTAGGACTTACTTCTTCGTAGAACGCAATCAAGTTCATTTGACATGACCTGTGCTTCATAAAACCATGCTGATTTTTGCTGATAACCATGTTCTCCTCAAGGAATTCTTTAATATTATCCCTTAATAACCTTTCAAATATTTTCCCAGCCACAGAAGTTAAGCTTACAGGTCTATAATTTCCAGGCAAGGATTTCGAACCCATTTTGACTATAGGAACCACATCTGCCTTCCTACAATCCTCCGGAACACTTCCTGAAAGAAAATAATTTTGAAAGATTAAAAACAGAGGTTCACTTACTTCTACACTTAGTTCCTTAAGTACTCGTGGATGAATACCGTCAGGCCCTGGAGCTTTGTTTATATTAACTTTCTTTAGTTGCTGCAGTACCTTGTCTTGAGTTAACCAATCACAATTATTCTGCAATTTTTTTGCAGCAATCATTTGATTCATTCCCCAACCCTGTCACAGTCATCCTCTGTCACACTCACCATATCACATTTACCCCTTCTGTCACACTCATCCCTCCAACCATGCCACACTCAACCTGTTACATAACCACCCAACTCACCTCCCCTCTCCCTGTCACACTCCCTCCTTTAACAATGCCACACTCACCCCAACTTTGACACACTCTCCCCTCCAACAAGCTACACTCACCCTGACATGTTAACCACACTAATCCTGTAACACTTACTTCCTCTCACCATGCGACACTCATTCCTCCAACCATGCCACACTTACCCTATCACTTCTAATCCTGTCACTCACCCACACACTCTGCCACACTCACCCAGGCAAATTAAACCTCTTTATTCCTGTCACACTCCCTCCTCCAACCATGTCACACATATATCCTCCCTGTGAGCAAGTGTAATATTTCCAATAACCCCTTCACACTGGTACTTATGCATTCACTATGGCAATTTATGCCAAAACTATAGTCTTTCTCTAAGGGTGCTAGCGGGGGCCTCATGTTTGAGTTTTGCCTCAGTGGGAAGTGACAAAACTTAACAGCGATATATTCTCCTTTTTTGTCAACTTAGACATTTAACATAAGACAAAGTAATGTCTATTTTGTCTTATGATATCTTTTGAAGGCATTGACATGATTTAATCTTTACGATATGCTCAAAACGTTTTATTGCGTGACAAAGCTGCTTTAATAAATGTGTTTTGTGCTACTGCAAGTGGAACTGCTGCTAAAGGTTTATCTTTTATTTTTCTTATAGTCAATTTCCAGTTTATCAGAGTTAGAGGGAAGTTGAACATTTATATTTTTACAGAATGTTCCACATTTTACTTTCTGTCTTCTCTCGTGGTATATAACTATTTGCAAGAGAAATGTAACAATTACATTTATCATATATACTAATCCATATGAATGAGATTATTATCATTTATGAGTAGAATGATGTAATGAAAGTGTAAAATCTTATGAATAAATCAAAAATGTGCATTGTATTTTCAGAGATTGTAAAATTGTATAAAATAATAAAAACATTTAAAATAAAAAAATATGTATATACTAATCCATGATACATCTGTGTACTTGCCAACTACAACAACAGCATATCAATTGATTGTAGTGAACATTTTATCGGCATTCCAATGAGTCATCTTTAGGAGCCAGTAGACATGTGCATGGCAGAAAAAATATTTTTCGTTTTTTAAATAAAAAAATAGGTTTGGTCAGACTGAATTTCATCCATGTGGCCTTTTTTGGTTATGAGGAATTTTACCCATTCAATTGTTTCAAGAATAATCTTTCAAAAGAACTTAAATGCTATGAAAATGCACCGATTAGTGTAGTGTGGCATCACAAACAGAACTTAGAATTACATAATGGCTAAATGATTTATGATTCGTCTTATATGGCATTCTTGCATTGTAAAATTCAAAAAAATTAAGACAACTCTCCATTTGTTTAAAACCAAATGCATAAGTCTAGTGTCACTAGATGATGGAGAATTTGAGAACCCTAACACTTATAGGATATGATAGCACATTAAAGATTTTTGCTGTATAAAGAGTAAACAAGAAAAACAGGCAACACCATCAGGGATATTCAATAAAGTGAGAATTTAAAAATGAATTCAACTATGGTAAAAATAGCAGAACTGGAAACATTCTCTAAGTCAACTATGCTTTCAATCAGTTACTCTGGCCTTAAAGGACACTATGGTAGCCAAAACATCTTTAGCTTAATGAAGCAGTTTTGGTGTATAGATCATGCATTTAATGCTTCACTTCTCAATTCTCTGCCATTTAGGGGTTAAATCACCTGTAAGAATAATGTAATATAGTGTAGACAGTACAAGCAAATAAATAAGGTGTTTGAGAAATATTTGTTCACTCACAAGAGGAAAGCTGTATACCCAGCGTTTCGCCACTACAGTGTGGCTTCTTCAACCGGAAAGTTCAAGAAGTTGAAGAAGCCACACTGTAGTGGCGAAACGTGTCCCGGTAACAAGAGGACATTGTGTCTTATCTTATTTTATTATTTATATAAAATAATTTTATTTTTATTTAATTGATTAATAAATTTTATTTTGAATTTGGACAACCTGGTTCCCGGTCTTATGCTGTTATGGGAGTGCAGTCCCTTACTACACCATGCCTGCACATAGAGTCTGAGATGACTCCCGGTTTGTAAGTACCCATTTGGGACATTTTTATCTTACAACTACATTACAGACTGTACTACGCTATCTTGTGCCTATCCACTTCCCTCTAGGATAAGAACATACATCCAAGGCAGGGGTGGGTCGCCTAAACGGACCTACAAGCAATTAACACTAGAGCTGGGTATATAGCTCTCCGCTTGTGAGTGTACAAATATTTCTCAAACACCTTATTTATATGCTTATATGTCTACACTATATTACATTATTCTTACAGGTGTAGACAATATTGTGGAAATCTTCCCTATTCTACATTTAAAGACACTGAAATTGATGTGGACTTTTCCTCCTGAGAATTGTTTTTTCCTTTTACCATAAGGTGATTATTCTATTGTATAAGCGCTACATCATCTTTTTTGTATTGTAATTGTTGGTGATAACAGAAAGGAGTCACATGTATGTTTAGCTGCTAAATTGATATTGAAATGATTCAAACACAATCAGCATCTCCTCATAGAGATGAATTGAATCAATGAATCTCTATGAGGAAAGTTCAGTGTCTGCATGCAGTGGGAGGAGATACAGAATCACAGGATGTTCGTGCACAGCAGATCTGAGTGGATGGAGGCATATTATGCCTCCATCAACTCAGAAGTCCCTCTGGTTCACTCTGAGTGACTGCAACTGGAGGTGTTCCTAGCTTTCAATGTAAACACTGTATTTTGTCAGAAAATACAGTGTTTACATGAGCATGGCTGCAGGGAGCTATAGTTCTCGCCTGAACAACCTCATTAAGCTGAAGATGTTCAGGTGACTATAGTGTCCCTTTAAATTTAAAATGTAAATTTAACTTGAATTGACCTTGAATTCTTGTTTAACTGAGTAACCCTGCATATATTATATATTAAAAAAATGTATATAGCCACACTCAGGATGGCAAATTTCCAGAGTCCAGGAAGTCCAGGAAACAGAATTCCATGAATTCTATCTAATCGCAGAATGTATGTGAAGGCGATAACACACAACCTTTTAATCCCCAAGTGTGTAGTGATTTTTAGATGACAAGCTAATCTTAACAATGCCTATTGCTAGCTAGGTTCATGAAGTATGTAATACCCAAACTAAGCTGTGGGAAGTGACCGCAAGGTCATTAAACAAATGGAAGGGTAAAGACATTGAAGAGTGTTGCAGTGTAAGTAGAAGTATAACTGCAATAATATTATTTGGGGGGGAAATCAGCTTCTCCACTTTGTATGATCTTTTTTGAGAATGTACCACCTTTTCTGAATTCAGTTGTAGACTATCACATGAGAAACTAGGACCGATTTCCATACTATAACCTCATTTTGTTTTTAATTTCCTACCACACCTGACCACACTACACTCCCAGGTGGGAGAATGACTTTGGGGGGAGAATAAGAAGATGATTTACTAATATTTTGTAAAATGTTGGGCCTTCTATGAGACACAAAACACCCAGGGCCTGGTTGCACTCATAACCTCTCCAACCCAAGATGTTCTGCAATTACCATATTATATGACTTTTCATTTTCTGGCCATCAATATATAAAAGTGATATGTGTCCAGGAAAATGTGGCAGGTTAGGTAACTCTAACAGGGTTATTACCTAATGTAAGAATTCAAAGTGAATTTCAAATTTAAGGTCAAAATAACCAAACTGGAAAAATTCTCTAAGTCAGCTATTCTTTCAGTTTAGCTACTCTGGCCTTAAATTAGAAATTTACTTTGAATTCACTTTGATTTCTCACTTTAGTAAAAAAACATTGTAGGTGTAAGTTTATGTGAGACAGATGGTCATAATATTCACTAATCAGCCACAACATTAAAGCCAACGATGGGTGAAGTGAATAATATTAATCCTGTCAAGATATATCAGTGTCAGGGTCTTTGGGTGCCCAAGGTTCACTAATGCATGTTGGGAGTGAAAGGCTAGTCCGATCACGCAGAAGAGATTCTGGTCCGATCACACAGAAGAGGTACAGTAGCTCAAATTGCTGAAATACTTAAGTGGGCCATAATAGAAAGTTGTCAGAACATACAATGCATTGCAGTTTGCTGTGTAGAAGGTTGCTTGGTCTGATGAATCACGTTTTGTTTTAGATCAGGTGCTGTGTGATGTTTACGTGTTGAAGAGATGGCACCAAGGCAGGCCGGTAGAGGCTGTGTTATGCTCTGGACAATATACTGCTGGGAAACATTGGGTTCTGGAGTTCGTGTGGATGTTACTTTGACACGTATCACCTACATAGAGATTGTTGTCGGCCACATACACCCCTGTATACAAAGTTGTTCCCTGATCGCAGTGGCCTCTTCCAGCAGGATAACGCATCCTGCCACACTACAAAAATTGCTCAGGAATGGTTTGAGGAACATGACAAAGAGCTCAAGGGTTTGCCTTGGCCTCCAAATTTCCCAGATATTAATCCTATTGAGCATCTGTGGGACATGCTGGTACAACAAATCTGATCCATGGAGGACCCACCTCACAACTTGCAGGACTTAAAGGATCTGCAGCTAGTGTCTTGGTGCCAGATACCACAGGACACATTCAGAGTTCTTGTGGAGCCCATGCCTTGATGCATTAGAGCTGTTGTGATTGATCAGTCTACATCTTAGTGCCTCAGCTGCAACCATGATTTTGATGACAAAATTGTCTAGGATTTACAAGTGAATGGGCAGAGAAGAGTGGAGAGCTTTCATGTAATTAGTTCATTAACAAGCTATTATCTGGCAGTAATGATGGATGAAGAAAAGTGTGACAGGACCTGCCTGACAGCCTCCTACTCTTTGCTTTATCCACCATATTTGTCTGAACACACATCACTACTTCTTGTTGATATGCTGCACATGAAAAGTTTTAACTTGCAGTATGTAGAAATTATGCTGCAGGGCTCCTTGTTGATTAATCACTTGATTTCCTTCCAAAAACATTTTATTTGTTTTCATTTTTTTTCAACTGCTTTTGAATTCCCACATTTGTTTTCCTGTAGGCTTATGATGTTAAACAGGGCATGACGTCTAGGTGGATCATGGGTGGAGTACTTGGTTTAAACCACTTCACAACCAAGAATCTGAGTTTTTTGGGTGTCCTGGGAAGTAATGTAAAAATGTATTTTTCATTTCAGTATGACCAGATAGCACATTATTTAATGGAAACAAAAACTAAAATTTTGACGGGACAGAAACACTTTTAAAAAAAAAATCACTTACCAATTAATGGGGTTACAGATAGGAATACAGACTTGCAGATAAATATTATTACTCAATATGAAACATAGACTTTTTTTCCTCACATACTGCAGTATCAAGAAAAATGATTAGGTAACTCAGGTTAACTTTGTGCTGCATGCACGTCCCACTGCTGCTCAACAGGGATATACACACACAAAACAAAGAATGAGTGCAGCACTATCAGTTGCAAAGTGCACAAACAGTACCACCAATCTTTATTGGAAGGACAAATAAATTCACAAACATTTTGAGTCTTACCTTTATCAATGCATTATGTCCTTGAGTGAAACAGGGCACTCACCCATAAATACACAGGAAGTCGTACCCCAACTTACAGGAAATGGTGATTCCCACAAACAGAGGTTCCAAATAGATGTATTACTGGACCTTAAAGTGGCCATATTTAATGTAAGAAATAAAGACAAAGTCAGTAAAAGCCAAGGGCAGGATTATAAAAATAAGGATAAACAAAATAACAAGCCAGGTCAAAATTCCAGAAATATTCACAAGGTTAAATATAAGCCAAGGTCAATCAAAATATTGAGAGATTTACTCGTTAGTTTCACTTAGCAAGTTATGTTAACAGGAAGTGAGGTTTGCCGGTGGAAAGCATATGCATTCCACTAATTCGATTATACTGGATCTACGCGTAGAGGTGCTTACCTGCAACAAGATCAGATGAATGACTTCAGGTGTGCGGCTCAAGAGTGGATTGACTGAAGACGATCCACAGAGGCACAAAAAGGTACAGTATATGAAAAGGCATGTGTAGGCCATTTGAACTATGCATGCAAGACGGTGGACACATCTATTCTGTTGTCCCTGAGGAAATCAACTAATCAAGACGAAATGTTTAGGGCTATTTTTAACAGATTTTTGGTTTGATTTGTTTATTGTTCAAGTTTATTTATTTTGTGTTTGCCACATCGTTTACTGCACTAGATTAGTAACTGCTTATTGTTCTGCACTGTGTTCTGTGATCTGGACCAGTGAATTCTACATTGTATCAATGCGCATTTTAGCTACATTTATTTCATTAATTGTCCTACAGAGTTGCACTATGGTTCTTTTATCCTCTTTTACATGTACCGCTGAACAGGAGAGAAACAAATAAATAAACAATAAAGTTTGCACTATACTTGATGGACCTAAACTCATCCTGTGAGTGTAACTGAATTTACTCGATTTTAAGGGATTTTAACTGTAATACCCTATGAGTTCTATTCTTTTGTTTTGTATTTTTGTAGCTATATTCCAGTGTATTTTTTACATTTGAGGACATAGAGGAGTCCTTTACTATATGTACAGGTGTTTTTTTTTAAGATGGTAAATTTGTGTGAGTGTCTGTCTGTCAGTGAGTATGTGTGTGTATGTCTGTCAGTGTGTGTCTATATGTGAGTGTGTGTGTCTGTCAGAGAACGTGTGTGTGTCTGTGAGTGAGTGTCAGTGTGTGTCTGTGAGTGAGTGCGTGTTTCTGTCAATGAATGTGTGTATGTCTGTCAGTGAATGCGTGTGTCTGAGTGATTATGTGTGTGTGTCAGTGAGTGTGTCTGTCAGTGTGTTTGCATCTATCAGAGTGTGTCTGTGAGTGTGCGTATCTGCTAGTATGTGTCAGAGTGATTGTGTGTGTATGTCAGTGTATCTGAAAATATTTGCTTATCCATGAGAGTGTGTGTCTGTCAGTCAAATTGTGTGTTGGTCTTTAATAGGAAGAGGTGGGACATTTTAATTAAGGGGTGGGGCAAATTTAAATTAGGGGGTGCCCTAAAGCACAAATCTAAAATACACCACTGCCGAATGGTTAATAGTGTAATGCTAGTTCCCTGTTCAGGTCAAGCAGGCCATGCGACCTGAGGGGAGCTGCACAGCCATGAGTAGCGTGAGCACGTTGATCAGGCAAGTTTTCTACAGAATAATAGTGAGGAAAGAAGAAGAGGAACCACCCCTAGCATATAAAACAGTTAAGGCATTTAACCAGGGCTCAGACACCATGTTCTTGGGGTCTCTGGTATCAGGCGGAGTCACATGGTCTGTCGTGATGTTATTTGCAACATCTGACATCATCGGGCGTAGTTGCTAAGGAGTAATAAACAAAGTGCCGGTTTCAGTCCATAGAAGCCTGAATCGGTTAGAAACCTAGCAGTTTTGACACAGAAGTATACAAAGTGAACCTCATTATTACACAGAATATAGGAAGATTGGAAAGCCTTAAGGAAAATATGTACAAATAATTAATATCAAGCAGAAAGCAAATTTAAGGAGGGACCAAAATGAACATACAATACCCACAGAAGGTTGAAAAGACATTTGTGTATATACATAATGAAATATAAAAATATATACAAATATACATCAGACCCATCATCAGGATAAACTGAAGAGGGGTTTATAGCAAGTATCGATACAAAAAAGACAAGTATAGAAAAGTAAATAAATACAAAGACTCACCAGGCAATGGGCACTTCATGGATGCACCTATAGGAACATATGCCACTCAAGCTTCTCAGAGATACCAAGAGGTAACACTGTGTTCAGTCGGTACATCCACTTAACCTCCTTCCATAGTAACAACTTTTTACTATTGCCAGTGCCACCTCTTGTTAGGGGAAGGACTCTCTCTAGGATATGGTATCTTAGTTGTGATGCATAGTGTTGCATTTCCTCAAAATGTACCACTGATGTATCTGAGGTAGCAATCCTAGTCAAGGTTTTATGCTGTGAGACACAGCCTTTTAGAGCATGTATGGTTATGCCTATGTAGCCAAGTCTGCACAGACATTTAAGGAGATACACCACATGGTCTGACTGACAGGTATGGAGCCCTTTAACTTTAATCTGCTCGCCACTCCTTGGGTATGTACAGTTGCAAGAAAAAGTATGTGAACCCCTTGGAATGATGTGGATTTCTGCACAAATTGGTCATAAAATGTGATCTGATTATCATCTAAGTCACAACAATAGACAATCACAGTCTGCTTAAACTAATAACACACAAAGAATGAAATGTTGCCATGTTTTTATTGAACAAACCATGTAAACATTCACAGTGCAGGTGGAAAAAGTATGTGAACCCCTAGACTAATGACATCTCCAAGAGCTAATTGGAGTGAGATGTCAGCCAACTGGAGTCCAATCCATGAGATGAGATTGGAGGTGTTGGTTACAGCTGTCCTGCCCTATAAAAAACCACACACCAGTTCCGAGTTTTCTTTTCACAAGAAGCATTGCCTGATGTGAATGATGCCTCGCACAAAAGAGCTCTCCGAAGACCTACGATTAAGAATTGTTGACTTGAAAAAAGCTGGAAAGGGTTATAAAAGTATCCAGGGCCGTATTAGCCACGAGGCAAACAAGGCATTTGCCTTGGGCGGCATTTTTCAGGGGGAGGCAAAAAACGCAGCCCCCAAATGCCCAGGGCAAATGCCTAGTTAGCCTTGCGGCTAACTGACATGCTGGGCTGGCAGGCGGCGCTGGCTGATGGTCGAGCGGGTGCTCTTCATCTGAGCGCGCCGCAGAGCGAGGCTCGGAGCCGGAAGATGACGTCATATTCCGGCTCCCAGCCTCACTCTGTGGCGTGCGAGGGAGCTGAGCAGAGTGCTCAAAGGAACCCGATTGAGATGCTGTGGCATGACCTCAAGAAAACGATTCACACCAGACATCCCAAGAATATTGCTGAATTGAAACCTTTCTGTAAAGAGGAATGGTCAAGATTACTCCTGACCGCTGTGCATGTCTGATCTGCAACTACAGGAAACGTTTGGTTGAAGTTATTGCTGCCAAAGGAGATTCAACCAGTTATTAAATCGAAGGGTTCGCATACTTTTTCCACCTGCACTGTGAATGTTTACATGGTGTGTTCAATAAAAACATGGCAACATTTCATTCTTTGTGTGTTATTAGTTTAAGCAGACTATTATTGTCTATTATTGTGACTTAGAAGATGATCAGATCACATTTTATGACCAATTTGTGCAGAAATCCATATCATTCCAAAGGGTTCACATACTTTTTCTTGCAACTGTATGTGGATCACCTTTAACCCCTTAAGGACCAAACTTCTGGAATAAAAGGGAATCATGACATGTCACACATGTCATGTGTCCTTAAGGGGTTAATACTGCCACTAAAAGGGTTACAACTCAAACATGGGAAAGTCTCGTGCACAGGCTTGGACAGGAAAAGTTGTTTTTTCGTGGCATGGCTAACCTCTTTGACTACAAAATCACGGGTTGGTTCTGCCTTTTTTTGTGTTTAGTAAGAGGAGGTTCATTAAAAATGAACTCTGTCATATTCCCAATTGCCTCTAATATTTTTGGGGATAGTATAAGATTTTTGGAAAAAGTACTCACAAATGGGAGTCTGTTCGATTCAACATCGCGTGTTGGGATAAGTAAATTGTCTTTCTATAGATTAGAAACTTTATGCCTGGTCATCTGGATGAGTTTTTGGACATGGAAGCCAAATGTGTGTCAACCAGAGATGCTCATGATTCTGTGCACACACAAGAATTGGCTGTACGGAATAGAATTTATCTGCTTAGTATAGTGATAAATGAATAGATTTTATATGCAATGGTTTTAATCGGAGGTCATGGGGTGATGTTTACAGAGATAGGGAGAGAAGTCAAATTCATTGAGTGTGGAATCTAGCACCTCACCAACTGAAGATTTCACAAGCTGCCACTGCCTATGCCAGTCCTTACTTAGCAGACCACTCAAATCACAAAATATTGACGCATGGGTTTTCCATCACTCCTTGACAACCCAGTGTAAGGAGGACTCTAGGAAAATGCTGTATGGGTGTAAGTATAACAGTGCTCACTTGCTGTGAATTTCATGGCATTTGAACATATATCTGAACCGTACTGCAGTGCCCAGTTTACGCTATAATGTCATTAGTTTGGTTTGTGGAAGTAGTAGTTCTGTTTGCTGTTAGAAAGCTGACAGCTGAGATACAGCTACCAATTGCTCATAAAGTACTGCTTTTGGGACAGACCCAGCAAAAAATGAAGTGAGTTAATCTGCCAGGGAAGCTACTGCTGGCAGCTCTCCTCCCACACGGATTCCTGTTATCGTGCACTGTGAGGAAGCACTTCCTACTAGCTCTGTAATGAGTGAATGCAGGGCTATCCCTCATCGCCCACTGCCATACCTCCCAACATTTAGACCGGACAAAGTGGGACACTTTAATTTTAGGGAACTGCAAAATAAGAACCATTGTGATATTTTAAGAAATGGAAAATGGCTAACATACAAGTTAGAATGTGTAATCCAAAGTTATTGCATGATTCATAATCACCGTTCTGAGGAGATCACGCGTTACTTGAGCATTTGGCTCCTGCAGCTATTTCTGTCACCTATAACCTCCAGTCCTCTTCTAGCAATTTACTCTTAATATTTAATGTAAAATAAACAGGGTTTTTCACTAAAGGGTAGAAATGAGGAGAAAAAAAATAAAAACAATAAAAGGCTGCGCACGTAAAATAAAGTCCAACAAAAGGGAAGAAGAGAGAAAAGTCCAACTTGTATATTCTTACAGGTGTCCTTGGTTGGTGGGATCTTCTATTTATATGGTGATTTCACTCGTTTATGAAAGATAAAAAGAGGAAAACAGGGACATCTAATGGTGTAGTATGTAAAATACAGGTATAGACGTAAAAATAATAGTATAAAACTCACATTTACCAGAGCTAATGTCCAGCTCTGGAGTAAGGCGCGTACAGCGGTTTAATCCCCGCTTATGGGATATAAAGCAGGTTCCTCTCCGTGGAATGGTATCCGATTCTCGGGATAAAACAAACAGCCAATAGTGCTCACTGTATGGCAAATAATAATAAAATAATAAAAGAAATGTACTTACAAAGAAAGAGCAGACCCACTGCTCTTTTTGGTAGCTTGGGTGGATTGATCCCCACCTACGGATTTCTTTGGGTACAGGAAACTTCCAGGAATTTTTTAGGTTTTCTTTAAAACCATTAATAATAATTAAAATAACAGTAAAAAAGGCCAAGGTAAAAAGAAGGATGTGTGTCTATAAAAAAGATAATTGGCACAAACAAATGACCAAAAATACTTTAATATATATAAAACATAATATTCAAATATCCATAACGCGTTTCGTCACAAAGGGGACTTTATCAAATGGATTAACATAGTTTACCTGGCACATAGAGATTATATAGGAGCATAATTGATTGAATTTTGGCGCCAAAAATTGGTTCGTCCAATCAAAATTAAAAGCATGTATACAACTTTAAAATACAGAAATAACACATTGAGCGCATTATAAGTAGTTATACAACTTAATTAGTATATGTATAGATAAAAAACGAGAATAAGAAAGTGTAATTTAAGGCAATTTAATATGGTCACGTGACCGGCGGCACTTCCGGGTTTCGGAAGTGCCGCCTCTATGCCGCATGGGAAATGTAGTTGAATGAGGCGGCCGTTTAGAAAATCATTCAAATGAGCCCTTCAGGTGCCCTGGGTTAGTACAATGTGGTAGCAAGCAATAAAGATCCAAAACGAAGGGGCTACCTACCAGAAAACGCACCTTGCAAGCGGTCACGTGATTTTCGGCAGGAATAGCCGAAATGAATTATGGGAATGGTAGTTCCGACCATAACGAGTTGGAAAACATCAATTAGTAGAAAAAAAACACATAACAAGACAGGTGTAATACTTGTCCTTTAGCTAGAAAAAGGAACTGATAAGAATTAAGAGCATAAATAAAAACAGATTGCCATTCTGTTTAAAATTAAAAGGGCACTTAAAATTAAAGGAGCAGATTAGATACAAAGAAATGTAAAAGAGTAAAATTACAGATACAAGCATAAAAATTCATAAAAAATTATGTAAATCAAAATCTGCATTAAGTCCATGGGGTATAAGAGTCTGAAGTTTATACACCCATTCCATCTCTGTTTTTCCAAGTAACTTTTTTATATCACCTCCTCTCCAAGAGGTAGAACATTTTTTTATACCAATACACTTTAATAAACTAGGATCTTTATTGTGCATAATAAAATGTTTGGATACTGTATGATTTAAGTATCCATTTTTAATATTTCTGCAATGTTCGCTTAATCTTATCTTTAGGCACCTTGTGGTCATCCCCACATATTGGAGGCCACATGGGCACTCGAGCAGATAAATAACATTTTTTGTATGGCAGCTTATAAAATCATGGATATCATACACTTTTTTTGTTTGGTTTGACATAAATTTTGTAGTTTTAGATGAAAGGACATGATCCACAGTTTTGCATACAATGCATTGTTTGCATCTAAAAAAACCTTTTGTCTGAGGAAAAAATGATACATTTTTTAAAGGAGATTTTTTTGTAAAATTTGTAGTTAAGATTGATTTAAAATTAGGTGCTCCTCTAAAAACAATGTTTGGATGAGTGGGTATGATAGAATTGAGTATCTCATCGTGTTTAAGTAAGTGCCAGTGTTTTCTTATTACTTTTTTGACATCATTGCTTTTATTATTAAAATTAAAAATAACTGGAAGTGATATAGTTTCATTATTTTCTTTATTTTTATATATCAAGAGATCTTTTCGTTCTTTTTGTTTGACTGTATTGATTGTGATATTCAGATCTGGTTCTGAATAATTTTTTTCAATAAATTTATTTTTTAAAAACTCTGCTTGTTCATTAAAATCTGTGAGTTCTGAGCAATTTCTGCGAAGGCGTAAAAACTGACTTTTCGGGGCACTTTCTAACCACGGCTTATAGTGACAGCTAGACTTGTCAATGGCTGTATTAACACATACTTTTTTAAAATAAGTTTTTGTTTGGAGTTGCCCATTATTAATAAAAATATTTAAATCTAAAAAATTAATAGATTGTTTGCTAAATTCGTATGTGAGGATGATGCCCTTATTATTAGTATTTAAATAATCGATAAAATCAATAAGATGTTTTTCAGATCCATCCCAAATAAAAAAAAGGTCATCTATGTATCTGAAATAGGAGACTAGGTTTGCCCGCCACATATGGTTGCCCCATATGGCTTGGTTTTCCCAGTCAGCCATAAACAGATTGGCATAACTAGGGGCAAACCTAGTCCCCATAGCAGTGCCTCTTCTTTGTAGATAAAAAGAGTCTAAAAACCAAAAATAGTTATTTTTTAAAATAATATTAATACCTTCTATTATAAAATCTATTTGAATATCAGGGATCCTAGCTTCTTGAGTTAAAATTTCTTTGATAGCTTGACAACCAATATCGTGAGGGATAATGGTGTAAAGGGACTGGACATCGCATGTGACTAGTATAAAATTGTTTTTCCAAGTAAAATCATTTAAAAATTTTAAAAGTGTCATGGAGTCTTTTAAATATGATTTCATAAGTTTGACCGAAGGTTGGAGAAGGGTATCTATATATTGGGAAAGGTTACTTAAAAGTGAGCCTATCCCTGAAACAATGGGTCTTCCTGGGGGGTGTTGTTCATTTTTATGAATTTTAGGAAGAAAATAAATAACCGGGGTAATTGGATGTTTCTTATTTAAAAAATTATATTCATGTTTATTTAAAATTTTTTGGTCTAGACCTTTATTTAAAAAATTAGTTAAAATAATTTGGATGTTTTTAATCGGGTCAGTTAAAAGTTGTTCGTATACATTGCCATCTTTTAATTGTCTGTGGGCTTCATCTACATACATTTTACTGGATTGGATGACTAATCCTCCTCCCTTATCAGCTGGTTTGATGACAATATCTCGATCTTTTTGAAGTTCTTTAATTGCCTGTCTTTCACTGTTCGTAAGATTGTTGGGATCATATTTTTTGTGTTTAAGTTTTTCTAAATCTTTAAGAACAAGTTTCTCAAATAAAATCAAAGGGGCTGATTTAAAATGGGATGGATAAAATTTAGATTTTTCTCTCAGGTGTGTATTTAGAAAAGGACTATTTTCTATTTCTGAGGAAAGGGGTAAAGTAGAAGGGGCAGTTTCTTCGTCACTTTTACTTATAAAAAATCTTTTCAGTGTAGCCTTTCTCACGAATTTGTTTACATCAATGAAGGCTTGGAAAGAATTAAAAGATGAAGTGGGGGCAAATTTAAGACCTTTACTTAAAACAGATAATTGTGCAGCTGATAGAACTTTATGGGAAAGGTTAAAAATGCCATTACAGGAATTTGTGGGAGGTATTATTGTCTTTCCAATCTTTCTCTTTTGTTCCCTTCTTCCACTTCGTCTTCCTCTAAATTTAAAACTCTTTTTTGGGAGCGTGATGGGTATGGTGTCTGTGCTAGTGCGGGCTGGTGAGTGCGTATCTCTAAAAAATGATCCTCATTATCAAAATCAGAATCGACTGATAATAGTTGGTATCTATTGGTATGATTTGGGATTATGGGTGATTTTGAGTAGTTTGAATACTCATTATGATCATTAGTATACCTGGATCTTTGTGGTTTTGGTGAGAAATTAAAACCAGAGGCATTTTGATATCTAGGTGATTGAGGGATAGGATTGTAGTTATCATGAGGGAATTTTCTTTGTTTGTACGAGGGTGGTTGATATGTGTTCCTCTTATTTTGATATGGTGATTTAAAAGGAATCCATTTGATAAAGTCCCCTTTGTGACGAAACGCGTTATGGATATTTGAATATTATGTTTTATATATATTAAAGTATTTTTGGTCATTTGTTTGTGCCAATTATCTTTTTTATAGACACACATCCTTCTTTTTACCTTGGCCTTTTTTACTGTTATTTTAATTATTATTAATGGTTTTAAAGAAAACCTAAAAAATTCCTGGAAGTTTCCTGTACCCAAAGAAATCCGTAGGTGGGGATCAATCCACCCAAGCTACCAAAAAGAGCAGTGGGTCTGCTCTTTCTTTGTAAGTACATTTCTTTTATTATTTTATTATTATTTGCCATACAGTGAGCACTATTGGCTGTTTGTTTTATCCCGAGAATCGGATACCATTCCACGGAGAGGAACCTGCTTTATATCCCATAAGCGGGGATTAAACCGCTGTACGCGCCTTACTCCAGAGCTGGACATTAGCTCTGGTAAATGTGAGTTTTATACTATTATTTTTACGTCTATACCTGTATTTTACATACTACACCATTAGATGTCCCTGTTTTCCTCTTTTTATCTTTCATAAACGAGTGAAATCACCATATAAATAGAAGATCCCACCAACCAAGGACACCTGTAAGAATATACAAGTTGGACTTTTCTCTCTTCTTCCCTTTTGTTGGACTTTATTTTACGTGCGCAGCCTTTTATTGTTTTTATTTTTTTATCTTGTTTTATAGGGTTTGAGGGATTCCCTTTTTAAGGTTGCTGCATAAGTTATTTAGCGCTGTCTCATCTCTTTTATTTACCATTAGAAATGAGGAGAATTGAAAGCAGGATGCATAACCACAATCAAGGGCTGGTGCAAGGATTTTTGCCGCCCTAGGCAAAAGAAAAATATGTCGCCCCCCCCATGTGACATCACTATGCCCCACCTATATGATCTGCCATATAAACTAACGCCAGTGCTGCACACAGTGTGTGTTTACATTAAAAAGCCTGCAGGGACCGGCTAAAGACACCAGAACAGCTTCATTAAGCTGCAGTGGTTCTTGGGACGATAGTGTCCCTTTAATGTGAGGTAAATTAAGAGATTAGTGTCACTAATAATATACTAGATTGCCTACTTACAACCAGATGAGGATGATGATGGGCTCTGGCTGCAGTCTGGCTCCACTGGTCTGGTGTAGAACAGAATCTCTGGCAGCTGTTTGTAACTGTGGTCACAAAAGTCAATGTTCTGGAGGTTAATAAAGCAGCTCCATTTTTTGGGGCCCCTTGCACAGCTCAAGGTCTGGGGCCCCAGTGCGAAAATTGATCTGGGGTCCCCCCCTCCGCGCTTACTCTGTGCGGGCCGGAATACATGGCGGCGGGCACCTGGTCGCAGGGCTGCAGCCCCTGCGACCATTATATACGCCAGTGCATGCAGATACACACACACTTAAAGGACCACTACAGACACCCAGATCACATCAACTCAATGAAGTTGTCTGGGTGCCAGGTCTCTCTAGTTTTAACCCTGCAGCTGAAAACATAGCAGTTTCACTGACAGCCGCGATTCTCACTGTGAGAGTAATTGAGTAATGCTTTCCTATGGGCAGTTTGAAAGCCCGCGTGGCTCTTGCCGCGCATGCGCATTTGGAGCTGAGAGGCGGATCAGGGGAAGGAGGGATCCCCAGCACCAAGGAAGTCCGGCACTGGAGAAAGGTAAGTGTTAAAGGGGTTTTAAACACACACACTCTCACGAACAGACGCATACACACTAGCTAACAGACACACACATTTACTGACAGAGACACACTCAGCGACATACATACATACACACTCTCTAACAGACAGACACACATACACACTCACTTACAAAACATACACTCTCACTGACAAACACACACTCACTAACAGACATCAAACAGACTCACTAACAGACACACACAAACTAACACACTCAGTAACAGACACACACAGTAACACACTCACTGACACACACACACACTCACTGACACACAAACTAACACACACACTGACACTCAATAACAGACACACACAAACTAACACACACACACAAAAACTAACACACTCACTGACACTCACTAGCAGACACACACAGTAACACACACACTGACACAAACTAACACACACATGTTTCTTTAAAATTTAATCCCCCCAGCCTCCTTACCTTTGGGACAGCTGAGGGGATTCCCTGGGGTCCAGTGGTGCTGCTGGGCGGCCGGTCACCGGGCTGGCTGTCTGGCTGGCGGGCGCCACTCTCCCCCTGAGCGCTCTCTGCCAAGCTCCCTCGTGCGCCGCTTACTGATGCCGGAAAATGACGTCATATTCTGGCTCTGGCAACAGTGCGGTGCGCGAGGGAGCTGGGCAGAGAGCGCTCAGGGGAGACACCAGGGCCAGCCGCGACCCGGAATGTACGTCACTGTGTAGAGGATCTAAAGTGTGTGCTTATGGAATATAGTGTTTAGGGATACCAGTGTGTGTAGGTAATGCGGTGTGTATGTGTAGTGGATGCAGAGTGTTTTTTTTTTATGTAAGAGATAGAAAGCAGTGTGTGTTTGTGTGTAAGGGATGCACAGTGCCTTGCAAAAGTATTCACCCCCCTTGGCATTTTTTGTGTTTTGTTGCCTCACGACCTGGAATTAACATGGATTGTTTGAGGATTTGCATCATTTAATTTACAGAGCATGTCCACAACTTCAAAGATGTTTTTTTTTTTACTGTGAAGCAAACAACAAATAGGACAAAATAACAGAAAAAGTCAATGTGCAGAACTATTCACCCCCCTAAAGTCAATACTTTGTAGAGCCACCTTTTGCGGCAATCACAGCTCCAAGTCGCTTTGGATAAGTCTCTATGAGCTTGCCAAATCTTACCACTGGGACTTTTGCCCATTCCTCCTTGCAAAACTGCTCCAGCTTCTTCAAGTTGGATGGTTTGCGCTTGTGAACAGCATTCTTTAAGTCTGACCACAGATTTTCTATTGGATTGAGGTCTGAGCTTTAACTAGGCCATTTCAACACATTTACATGTTTCCCCTTAAACCACTTAAGTGTTGCTTTAGCAGTGTGTTTGGTGTCATTGTCCTGCTGGAAGGTGAACCTCCGTCCTAGCCTCAAATCACGCACAGAGTGGTACAGGTTTTGCTCAAGAATATCCCTGTATTTAGCACCATCCATCTTTCCATCAACTCTGACCAGTTTCCCAGTCCCAGCTGCTGAAATGCATCCCCACAGCATGATTCTGCCACCCCCATGTTTCACTATGGGGAGGGTGTTCTTTGGGTGATGTGATGTGTTGGGTTGGCGCCAGACATAGCGTTTTCTTAGATGGCTGAAAAGTTCAATCTAGTCTCGTCAGACCAGAGCACCTTCCTCCATACATTTTGGGAGTCTCCCACATGCCTTTTCATGCTATTTTGGATTTTGCTGAAAGTAATAGATTTCTTCTGGCCACTCTGCCATAAAGCCCAACTCTATGGAGCGTACGGCTTATTGTCGTCCTATGTACAGATACTTTCTGCTGTGGAACTCTGCAGCTCCTCCAGGGTTACCTTAGGTCTCTGTGCTGCCTCTCTGATTAATGCCCTCCTTGCCCGGTCCGTGAGTTTTGGTGGGCGGCCGTCTCTTGGCAGGTTTGCTGTTGTGCCATGTTCTTTCCATTTGGTTATGATAGATTTGATGGTGCTCCTGGGGATCATCAAAGATTTGGATATATTGTATAACCTAAGCCTGACTTGTACTCCTCAACAACATTGTGCCTTACTTGTTTTGAGAGTTCCTTGGTCTTCATGGCAGTGTTTGGTTAGTGTTGCCTCTTCTTAAGTGTTGCAGCCTCTGGGGCCTTTCAAAAAAGGTGTGTATATGTAATGACAGATCATGTGACACTTAGATTGCACACAGGTGGACATCATTTCACTAATTATGTGACTTATGAAGGTAATTGGTTGTACCAGAGCTTTTTATAAGCTTCATAACAAAGGGGGCGAATACATACGCACATGCCAATGTTCTGTTTTCTATTTCTAAAAAATAGTTTTATGTATATATTGTTCTCATTTCACTTCACCAACTTAGTCTATTGTGTTCTGATCCATCACATAAAATTCAGATCAATAAAACATTGAACTTAAGGCTGTAATGTAACAAAATAGGTAAAATGTCAAGGGGGGGTGAATACTTTTGCAAGGTACTGTACCTTACCCTCAAGACTTTCTGCAATATACGCCTTCTATTTTGGACAGTATCAAAAGCCTTACTGAAATCTAAGTAAGCAATGTCTACTGCACCACCCTAATCTATTATTTTAATTACCCAATCAAACAAATCAATAAGATTAGTTTGGCATGATATCCCTGAAGTAAACCCATTTTGTCTCTGATCTTGAAATCCATGTGATTTTAGATGTTCAACAATCCTATTCTTTAACATGATTTCCATTACTTTCCCCACTACTGAAGTAAGGCTTACTGGCCTATAGTTGCCCGACTCCTCCCTACTACCTCTCTTGTGAATGGGCACAACTTTTGCTAACTTCCAATCTTCTGGGACTACTCCTGTTAACAATGATTGGTTAAATAAATCTGTTAATTGTTTTGCTAGTACACCACTAAGCTCTTTTAATAACTTTGGGTGTATTCCATCAGGCCCCATTTACTTATTTGTCTTTACTTTTGACAGTTGAAATAGAGCCTCTTCCTCTGTAAACTCACATGTAACAAATTACTCATTTGTCCCTTTACTAACTGAGGCCCCCTTTTCTTTGTAAATACTGAACAAAAATATTCATTGAGTCAGTCAACTAGACCTTTATGCTCTTCTACATACCTTCCTTTGTTTTTAATCTAACTAATCCTTGTTTTACTTTCCTTTTTGCATTTATGTATCTAAAAAATGTTTTATCCCCTTTTTTTTACTGACTGTGCTATTTTCTCTTCTATGTGTGATTTGGAAACTCTTATAACATGCTTATCCTCTTTCTGCCTAATCTTGTAGATCTATCTATCGTCCTCACTCTGGTTTTTTGTATAATTACTAAGTGCTAACTTTTCGGTTTTTACTATTTTGGCCACATCTGCGGAGTACCACAGTGGTTTCTTAAATTTTTAAATTACTGACAAACCTACTGCAATTTTTTGTTGCCTTCAGAAATGCAACTTTTAAATAATCCCATTTCTCTTGGACTCCATTTAAATATCTCCAGTTTGATAATGACTCCTTTACACATATTCTAATTTTAGAAAAGTCTGTTTTTCGAAAGTCTAAAACTTTTGTTTTTGTGTGTGGTGTGACTCAGTCACTGTTCTTATATTAAACCACACTGACTGATGATCACTGGATCCTAAACTTTCACCAACAGTAATATCTGATACCAAATCTCCATTTGTTAACACTAAATCTAGTATGGCCTCTTTACGAGTTTGCTCCTCGACGACTTGTTTTAGAGACAATCCCAGTAGGGAGTTTAGAATATGTGTGCTCCTGGCACAAGCAGCTATTTTGGTTTTCCAGTTCACATCAGGAAGATTAAAGTTACCCATGATGATAACTTCCCCCTTCATTGTCATTTTAGCTATTTCCTCAACCAGTAGATTATCTAACTCTTCTATTTGTCCTGGGGGCCTATAAATCACACCTACTCGATTTACTGTGTGATTACCAAATTCTAACGTAACCCAAACGGACTCTATGTTCACCTCACTAACTTTTATTAGGCTAAATTTTATGCTATCCTTCACATACATGGCCACCCCTCCCCCTTTCTTGCCTTTCCTGTCTTTTCTATATAAAGAGTACCCTGGTATTGCTATGTCCCATTCATTTTTCTCATTATACCATGTCTCAGTAACAGCGACTAAATCTACATTATCAGTTGCCATAATTGCCACAAGTTCATGGATCTTATTCCCTAAACTGCGAGCATTTGTAGACATGACTCTAAGCTTATAATTTTTTAACACACTTGCTACAAGCACCTTCTGTCCTTGTTATCATTCGGCCTCCTCCTGCTGCCATATTTTAATGTCCCCCCTGGCACTTACACAAGGTAGGCCCTAATATTGATATTAAATAACCACAACATGTCTGGGGCCCTAGTTATAATATTCAAGGGGTTAGAACCTAGTGTCTTGCCCTCAGTTCCCACTCATGGGAGTCAGGTGGGTCCTCTAATTAATTAAATAAGGGGGGCTGGGCATGCTATTGTTCACCTCCCCAAATAATGGCATGTCCCCAATTTCCTAGCCACCCTGTATAAAACTCAATGACCCTACCTACCCCCTAACCCTAATAATAGTAAAGGGGCAACCAATAAATCTAAAACATGTTACAAAAAAAAACATATATATTTACCATCAGAAGTCTTCTTAATTCTAATTCTTCAGCCCCCCTTCCTATACACTGCCCACCAACACTGTAAGCCTCCAAACACATAGTTACCCTCCCACACCTTTCCCCCCACAGATACTATGCACCCCTCACACACACACAAACACACTGCCAGCCATCTAAACCCCTGTAAACGTCTCCTAACTCTATTTCCAAGCCAGCTGGAGGAGAAGTCAGGACTGTGCATGCGGTACATTTGAGACCTAGGACTTCAAAGTGTCTTCAGATATGCTCGTTATACAGGCCATCCTGTAAGGTTTTTTTTGGACTGTTTGTTTGGATTTATTAAAGTTTACTGAGAACACTATGTCTCTGTTTATTTATTTTTTTTAGATTGAAGACATCTGGATTAACTACTTTAGACCTGCTATAGTGGTTGATTGTTTTATATACCTATAATACACCTGGGAAGATTGTGTTCCTGATCTACGTATCTAGTTCAGATACTATAGCGTTTTTGGCAGTTGTGTAGTGTTGTCACCTTTTGCTTCTATATAGCAAGAGTTTTACCCTACTATACTGATACATTTTGCCTCACACAGTACTCGACTATAAGACTTAACTAATAGACTGCTGAGTTCTTCACAGTTTTTTCGGTCTGGTGTCTGGTTTAGAAGACTGTTGCACTTTGGAACTGAACTGTATATATAATTTTAGAAAGTACTATTAAGACTCCCATTTGCTTTGTGCATATGTTCAATATTTGTTTTTTATTCATTTTTTGATTTGTATTTATTGTGCATTTTATTTTTAATTTTTTTGTTTGTTTCTATTTATTTTTGTGCCTTTACCACTCTCCACTCCTAGCAACTTTAGGGTATATTATGTTTAGGGTACATTACTCTTGTGTATACTACTTTTTTTTTTTTAACTATTTGCCTACTACTACTTCGGATAATAATAGTTCAATGTTTTTGTTCAAGTTAGGCCCTGGTTTTTCAGCATTTGTTACTGGTTATATCCAGAACGTCTGGGGCCTTAATTACAAAATATGGATATTGTTGAATTGCATAGACAATGTCTAGATTTTGCAGTCCGAATAGTCCTATACGCAGCCAGAAGGTTTTGTCACATTCAATACATTCAGACTTCAGTTAATTATCCCATAAAGGTCCAAATCTGGTGCAAGGGTTGAACATGTGGCTATTAGACATGTGCATTCTTTTCGTACGAATACGAAAATTCAGGTTTTTTCATATTCGTTTACTAAAGCGTAAACAAAAGCCCTACATACGAAATATAAACGAAACGAAAGGGCAAATGCAGAATGCATTACCTTTTTGTTTTGTTCATTTAATAGATTTTGTACTGCAGGGGAATTAATTTAACCCCCACAGCATGGAGAAATAACAGTGCGCATGCGCAGAAAAAAACCAAAGGAGGTAGCCGGCAGTGCTATTAGCTTCCTCCATGTAATAAATATTAATTCCTACACCCCTCATCCCCCTGCATTAAAACCTATGGGAGTCACTATAACCTCTATATTGATAAAAGGGAGGTTAAATCCTCCCACATGCCCCTACTCGCAGCATGTGGCGAGTAGGGGCATGTCGCCTAAACAAATTTAAAAGTACTAGTGACTGCCCAGTCACTAGTGCAATAAAGGGGGACCTGGCACAGATCCCCCGTTCCACCATGGTGGGGAACACAGATACCTAAAATGGGGGGGACATAGTGCCCCCCCGCACCCTCACCCATGACCCGCAGGTGGGGGCTATTAATATATACGGTGGGACCTAATGTCCAGCCTGGTCTCCACCCATGAGCAGTGGGTGGGAATCCTAAATAAATAAATAAAAGTACCCACGTAATGTCCCCCCTGGTCCTCATCCATGAGCGGCATGTGGGGACCCTAATTAATTAAAGGGGGGACATAATGTCCCCGCTAGTCCTCACACATGAGCGGCGGATGGGAACCCTAAATAAATAATGGGGGGGACCTAATGTCCCCCCAGACCCTACCCATGAGCGGCAGGTGGGGACCCTAACTAGATAATGGCGGGAACCTAATGTCCCACCTGCCGGTCATGGGTGGGGACCTGGTGGGGACATTAGGTTCCTTTCATTATTTAGTTAGGTGGGTGGGACCACAAATAATAAAGTGACTAGGGGTCCCCAAGCCCCCCAATAAAAATACCCTACCAACCCCCCCACCCTAATAATAGTGAGGGTAGGCAATAAACTAACCCTGTAAAACTAAATTTCATACTTAACATTTGATGTCTTCTTTTTTCTAGAAACCTTATTTTTTCAGCCCCAAAAAAGGCCAAATAAAAATCCATAATACCCGTCGAACTTTAAAAATAAAATATAAAACCTGAGTGCAAAAATCCTTGAAATCCAACCAATCAGAGTGCTCTGTGTCATTTTACACAGCGTGAGAAAGTTCTTTTGAATTTTCCCATGCTGTGTAATTTGACTCATAACACTGTGATTGGTTGCTCGCTGTCATTTAAAACTGGATATAAATGTATCCTATATAGAAGTGTTAGAGCTACGGTAAGAGTACATGGAAAAAGTAGCTATTTAGATCTACACAGAGGATGTAAAAATATAAAGAATACACTAGTGAGCAGTAATTATAAAGATCCATCAAAATCAAATAATTTCCTGAATAGCAATAAAGGTTTTTATGGGTGTGGATTTTGCCTAGCATGTAGAGAGACTAACAGTAAAAAGAGAAACGTAAAGAATATTAAGGAATTTACAAAGAAAGATTTTATGATAAGAGATCAATTAACTTGTTTTTCCTAAAATATTATTTATATGCTAAAATGTCCTTGTGACATGCTATACATTGAGAGAACAATTAGGTGCTTACACTAGAATATCAGAACACGTTAGGAACATTAAAAAAGGCGTGGAAACGGGTAGTGTATCCAATCATTTTAAGAATTATCATTTTAAAAATCCAAAAGATCTTACTTTTTCTGCACCTAAATCAGTTAAAAGAAATTTGAGGGGAGGAAATTTTACAAAGAAAATTGGTATTTATTTTTAATTTTAATACTACACATGTAGTATTAAACCCACATGGCCTAAATTTTGATTTTTTTTTAACTGTGTTTTGAACTGTCATTTTTTAACTTGACAGTATATTAATATTTAAAATAATATTTTGTATTTTTTGAATATTCTTATGAATTTTTTTTTTTAAACATTCTTTATTTGTTGTTTTCCAGTGTGGAAAAAGTAAACATTAGGGTACAGAATTGAAGGAGGGTGGGGGTGGTACAGCCAAAATTGTACAGGTTCACAGTAATTTCCATACATGTGTCTTTGTGTCTCAAGGTGTTGTGAAAGAGAAACTGTGTCGTGGTGTAGTCTGTTGGTTAGGCGTTTAACGTGCAGTAGTGTGGGGTTCAGGGAACTCTGTCTTAGTCTCTTTCCCTTTGCACGGTACGTTTGGTCCAACCTGTGTTGGTGGCCGTTTGAGGTTTGCGATTTGTCTCGTTAACGGTTTTTGTGGTAGGGTGGGTTGCCCTCTTTTTGACTGTTTTTATTGTCCTCGTTGCGTACTGATGGGCGCCCATGGGTCTGGGTGGTCTGTTGGGGGGGGTTGAGGACCTATGTACAAGGGGGGGGTACCATGGCGAGATTCAGTTTCGGGTGACTGGTAGTCATCCAGTAGTTCGGGTTGGGGTAGTGTTTCGTACTTTGAGTATCAGTGCATTGGTATTTTGATTGCTATGTTAGAATAGCGGGCCTATTTGGTGAGCTGGAGGCTGTCTGTGTGCCCTTATTGTAGGTGGGGTTCAGATAGCCAGGGGTCCCAGATTCTGTGGAAGTGCTTGGAGGTCTCATGTATAATGGCTGATATCCTATCCATGTGTATTGCTTCCCTGGTTTTGCGTATGATTGTTTGCAGTGTGGGGGTGTTTGGCGTTCCCCATACTTCGGCTATTGCCCGTCTAGTCGCTAGGGCTATCCTGTTTGTCATTTTGTTTTGGGCTCTGGTCAGGTCCTCTCGTGGTCTGGAGAGGAGCCAAGTCCAGGGGTCTAATGGTATGGTGGTCTGGAGGAGTGTTGAGACTAGGGTAGCCACTTCTGCCCAAAGTGGGGCCAATTTAGGGCAATGCCACCATGTGTGTATGTATGTGCCCTTCTGCCCACAGTTTTTCCAGCATAGGTCCGCGTCTGCCTTGCCCATATGGTACAAACGTACCGGGGTTAGGTACCATCGGAGCAGTGTTTTGTACGCTTGCTCCTTATGGTTAACGCATATGGATATGGAGGCCGTTGCCTCCCAGATATCCTGCCAGTCGGTGGGGTCGCCCGGGGGCCCCAGGTCCCTCTCCCAAGCTGCCACATATGCCAATGCCCCCTTGGGTTGGTTGGTGATAAGGAGTGTGTAATTTTCCGTAATTTGACCTTTGTGAAGTGGGTTGTGTAGGCATGTCCTCTCAAACCGTGTGAGTGTGGTGGTGGCAGCTTTGGCGTTGTCGGGTTGCTCTAGGAAGCTTTGCAGTTGTATGTAGCGAAAGAAGTCGTGGGTGGTGTATGTTGCCTGCGTGTTAGGAAGGTCATTGTATGGGGTTATTCGAGTTCCCGTGTAGAAGTGGTGCAGTCTGGACAGGTCGTTTTGTTCATAGTGTGCAAAGTCTTTGGGTGTTAACCCTAGGGGGAATGCTCTATTGCGTAGTATTGGCGTCAGTGGTGTCGGGTTGTTTATGATGGGGAATTTCCTGGTAGTTTTGTCCCACATGTCTATTGAGTTGGTGATTGATGGGGGCTGTGGTGGTGGTAGGGGGCGTGATTTCTTTGATACCCATATGTAGAGGGATGGAAGGTCGCGTCCAAATAGGTCATGTTCCAAGTCCGCCCATCGTTTGATCCCCTGTGGGGTGTGCCACTTTTGGATCTGTGTGAGTTGTGCGGCGTAGTAGTAGTTTTGGAAATGGGGTAGTCCCAGTCCTCCCATCCTATTGGGGATGTACATGGTGCTCCTTTTAATTCTGGGTCTTTTGTTTGCCCAGATAAAGTTATCAATTAGTTTTTGGACATATTTTGCGTCTGTTGTGGGGAGTGGGATGGGGAGGGTTTGGAATAAGTAGAGGAAGCGGGGTAGGAGGTTCATCTTTACTGATGCTATGCGGCCTAGCCATGATAGTGATAGGTCTTGCCATCTTTTGAGATCGTCTGTTGCTTTCTGTATCATTGGGGTGTAGTTCAGGGCGTATGTGCGGTGTAGTGTTGCTGGTAGCTGTATACCTAGGTATGGGATGTGGGATGTGTTGTAGCGAAACCTATATGTTTCTTGTAGTGTCTCCTTCGTGTCTTGGTCGATATTTATGCTAAGTACCTCTGTCTTGTCCAGGTTTAGTTTATATCCTGAGGCTGCTGAGTATTCTTTCACCAATTGTAGGAGTGGTGGGAGGGAGGTGAGGGGTTCAGTTAGCGTTAGGAGCAGGTCATCGGCGTATGCAGCCACCTTGTAGGTTTGGGAGCGTACTGTAATGCCCGTGATGGTGGCGGTGGTGCGTATGAGGTGTAGTAGTGGTTCCAATGAGAGGGCGAAAAGGATCGGGGACAGTGGACAGCCCTGTCTCGTTCCGTTGCGTATAGGGAAGTGGGGGGGTTGCGCGTTTGGGATGAGTAATTTTGCTTTTGGGGTAGAGTAGATCGTTTTGAGGGCTGTCGTGAATGGTGTTGGGAATTGGAGTTTCTCTAAGGTAGCGAAGAGGAAGGGCCATAGTAGTCTGTCAAATGCCTTCTCGGCGTCAAGGGATAGTAGGAGGGTGGGGATGTTACGGTGATTGGCTACCCATATGAGGTCTAAGGTCCGTCGTGTTGTCGCTCGCTTGTCTTACTGGGACGAATCCGACTTGGCCGGGGTGGATTGTTGATGGGATGTAGGGGAGCAGTCTGTTGGCGAGGATTTTGGTGAAGATTTTAATGTCTACGTTTAGTAGGGAGATGGGTCTGTAGTGACCTGGTTCCATGTGCGGTTTGCCAGGTTTGGGTAGTAGGCAAATGTTTGCCTCCAGCATGTCCTCGGGCATCTGGTCTCCAGTCATGAGCGAGTTATATAGCTTTGTCATGTAGGGTAGCAGGTTGTCTGTGAATGTTTTGTAGTAAATGCCCGAGTATCCGTCCGGGCCTGGGCTTTTGTTGGGTTTCGTGGTGCCTATTACTTTCCTCACCTCCTCCTCTGTGATTTCTGTCGAGAGGTGTGTTTGGGCCTCCGTCGTGAGTGTCGGTAAGTGGGCCTTTGTTAGGAGGGTTTGTATATTGTCGTGTAGGGGGCCGTCGTCTTGGCGGTGTTGAGGGGAGTGGTCGTATAGGTCAGTGAAATACTTCTGGAAGGTCTCGGCGATTTTACTGGGGATGTCGGTTGGTTGGCCTGTGGGGGTATGGATGGTGGTAATTTGCTTGGCTTGCTGGCGTTTGCATAGCCTTCGGGCCAGTAGTGTGTCTGCTTTGTTTGATTTTTCATAGAACATTTGTTTTGTCCATTGTAAAGCTTTAGTTGCGTCTTTCGCCATGGCCTGTTTAAGGGCCTGGCGCTGGTGGTGCAGTTGCGTTGTGAGGTCTTGTGTGGGGGTTAGTTTGTGTTGTGCTTCGAGTTGTCTGATCTGATCCAATAGGGATGTTATGTGGGCTATGTGTTTCTTTTTATGCTCCGTGGCTATGCTGATCAGGGATCCTCTGAGCACTGTTTTGTGGGCTGCCCAAAGTACCGCGTGTGATTGCACCGAGTCTTTGTTGGTGTCGAAGTATTGGGTGAGTTCTGTCTTCAGTTGGGCAATTATTTGGGGGTCGTGGAGTAGTATGGGGTTAAGCCTCCAGGTCCAAGGTCTTGAGATTTGTGGTGGTTGGAGTTGTAGTGTGATGTCTGCGTGGTCTGACCAAGTGATGTTGCCTATTGCGGAGTTTGTGACGTGGGGGATTAGGGATGGTGAGATGAGAAAGAGGTCAATGCGGGAGTAGGTGTGGTGGGGGTGCGAGTAGAACGTGTAGTCGCGGTCTGTTGGGTGTTGAGATCTCCATATGTCTATGAGGCCCGTTTGGGTTATAAAGTCGGCCAACATTTTGTCCGATCTGGAGGGATGGATGGGTTGCTGGGTGTGGGGGGAGTAGCGTTGTCTGTCTATGGATGGGGAGATTGTGGCGTTGAAGTCCCCCCCTATTATTCTGTGGTGGCTAGGATGTTGGCTGAGGTGAGCTTGTATTGTTTGCCAAAATTGTGGGTCTGGAATGTGCATATATGGAGGTCAGAGCTATTTTTGTGGGCCCAATTCTTATGAATTTTTATACATCTTATTTATATTTTTAAATGAAACATTGATTCACAACATTTTTATCTATTTTTCCCTCCATTTTCCTTTATAAAGAATTAATTAATGATGACACTTTGTAGTGGTGTGGTGTCCACATTTTATTTTTTAATATGCAACTTCAGACACCCTGTGGTATTACTTCTTAATTATAATATGCATTTTTAGCGAAATAGTGTGTGTGTTTTCCTATCTCTGATTACATTTATGTCTATGTTCACATTCTGGGATTATATGGCATTGCATTGAAGTTTCCTGCTCGGCTATTGTTACTGATGGATGGATTTTTTCGTTTTAAAATTACGGAAGTGGAATGCAGATTTGCGTTCCACAGAGAGAGTAAGTTACACACCAGACCATGTGATCGACAAACGAACAGAACATGCGCTCCTTTGAGAACACTTCCGGGTACACAGATGACGATAATTTGGAAATCAGGACGGAATAAAAGACTGAACTGCTTTCCACAAAGTATTCACCAACTGAGGAAGCCAGCTGATGGCGAAATGCGTTTTGGACTAAAGACTATACTACTTTATAAGTATTTTTGATCACTAGATCAGTTTTTATTTTATTTATACTAATAAATTTATTCATTTATTTACATCATTGAAGTTTTCCTGTCTATCCCTGCAGACCAACATTTAGGTTTGAAAGACACAGAAGAGGGTTGTGGATCTTCCTTAAGGATCCAAGAGCGCTATACACTAGAGCCAGTTGACTTATTGGCTCTTTCCTTGTGAGTTGGAATTTTTTTCATCTACATTCATTCATTATTGTTCATACCATCTGCAATATGATTGTGTTATATATTGATTACAGGTTGTTGTAAAGTACTGCACTAAGTGCAGCTATCCTCAATATCATTATTTAGGTACATCAGAGCTCCACTTTTTACAATTTCATTGTAGGGGTTAAGGGGATCCCTCACATAAGTGTTGAGCCTATCCCATCCATTGTATTTCTGTGTATACCCTTCTATATTCTATTTATATACAGTGAGCAGCTGGCTGCTCATTGTTTAGAAGACATGCACACACCCATGGCATGGTGGGTAGCAGCATGAGGAAGGTTTTATACCTCCAATATATTAATATGGAGGTACTATTGCCCCAATAGGCTTATTTATTTCCACATTTTTATGTTGCTAGAAATGTTTTGTCTGAAACATATTGTATAAACATAATACGGACTAAGTGAAATGCCAGATGACTGAACTTTGACTTTCCGAAACAAAATTTTATTTTTGGGCAAATCACTTTGGAGAAAGCGGGTTTTTTCGCCTGGCACAAGTCTACACTCCAATGACACCAATTTCTCATGTTACTGCAGAAAAACAACTTCCTATCATCCATATTCGTCACAGTCTTGAAGTCTAGCCGGTCACACATTAACAAAAAAAAAGGTAGGAAACTGGGTTGGGGGTATCATTAATGTTGGATGCAAAATATGCTTTTGCCTATGCTGCTCATTGAACTGCTTTGCTGTAATTTTTTTGGGTGATGTGTACCTGCATATATTCAATGCAGCCATATTGTGTCGTACAATGTCTATGTTTATCTATACTTTGTCAATTAAAACCATGAAAAGGCTCTCTGAGTCGCACACAGTACACTAAGGGGGAGGAAGCGGCACTGCAAAGTCTGTGTGACTCATTCAGTAAAGGAAAGGCAACGCCCGACTGTACAACATTTGGCAATTAATGGTCCTTGTTTAAACATGTAAAAGAAGAGAAAATCTTTTTTAAGGACAATCATAACTCAATGCTTATAAAACAAAGCTAAGACTCAAATCACACAGGTTATCTAAGGGTCTAAAATGACAAACCGTATGCTTCAAAAAATGCACTGTAGAGTATCTATATTGTCCGTGTAATTAGTGAACTGTTACTGTACCAAATAAAATACTGCTATGAGCCTATGAGCAGGCATAACAGCATTCAATCTGATAAAAGGATTACTCCAAATAAAAAACTTTGTTTTACCTCTGTTTCAACACCAAGGCCCAGTTCTCCCGCAAGTCTTATCCCTCGCTGGAGGGAAAGGACCTCCAGGCAGACTGGCTGAGAGTGAACTTGGGCAGTAAAGAGGGGGCCATGCAGGCATTGGTCATCTATCACCTGCATGCTTTGTGTGCTGACAATAGACTTCCAGTATGCACCAAATGCGCATTAACCAGCCCAGATAAAGACGCTCTAACCACGCTGCCAGAGGTGGAGTTACAGCTCCAGAAGCAAAGGGCTTTAACTCTGTGAAACACTGCACATACAGACTCCAAGAAGCACCATGAACATTTTAAATCGCTGATTTGGTCATTTATTAAATTGAGCACCATCCAGCTTGGTTTACCATATCTTTTCTTTCTTGCACTGAGGACATTTTAAATATAGCAAATATTACTCGCAGAAGGCGAGAACAAATTATTGGCAGAAAATGTTTGAAAATATTATTTTAATGAAAACACTAGTCCTGATGTGTGAGTTAGAACGCAGTTACAATGAGATGCTATTTTCTTCAGAGAGCGTGTTTTATCAAAAAAACTAAATCACATAATTTTAAAACCTTGGAAAAAGAATTGTATAACCTCAGGCAAATAATTGGGCCTTTCACAATCCGTTTCGGCAATGATTATAGGTATTAAGAACAAAATGAATATTATACAATTACAACATACCAACATATGGGTTTTGCATTGAGGCGACTGAAACAAACATTTTATTCAAAGGCCAACACGGCCTCGTCTCTGCTAGCTAATAAACTCAGAAAAATTACATATCAATCCAGAACTGATTATTTATTAGATGATCAGAAGAATAAAATAACTTACCCAACAAAAATCTGCAAGATGTTTGCTATTATAAATCTTTATATAATTTGAAAAATGATAGTAATGTGGTACAACCTTCAATTACTAATATAAAAGCATTTTAAATATGGGGGGGCCGAGCTTCCCAGCGAGACGAGCGGACGCCATCTCTCTCAGCTCCTGACAGCTCAAATTAAATCTGTGGATTATCTCCTGATTCAGAGATCATCCATGCAGAGCAGACCCTGCCTTTGCTGCAGAACAGTCTCCTGTACCGGTCTATTCTAGCTGGGAGTCACTACTTGGAGGATCACCTCCTACCAGCAACGCAGACACAATAGCACAACTCCAGCCAGCACTCACAGCCTCCACTTCTAAAATGAGGTGCAATACGCACAAACCCTCGCCCGGAACAGTGCCTGACAGGCAAGATATTAGCTCCATGCTCCAGAGACAGGCTCAGCCCAAATTGGCGACCGGAGAGAGTGTAGATGCACTAGCCCCCTCGGGCCCCCCAGATCATGGTGGGACTAGTTCCTCCCAGGAGCAAGGCCACTTCATACATAGACTCACTGGCTAAAAACCTTGCCACTAAGCAAGACGTTCAGGCATTCCTGCAAGACATTAAAAAGCTGCTTACAACAGACATAGCAGAGAACAAAACGAATGTTCAGCAGGTCACAGATCGAGTGAAGGCCACAGAGGAGGATGTGATGGATATCCCCACGGAGGTTTCCAACATGAAGGACTCACTCCATAAGCACACACCCTTCATCATATAGACTGTCATAGACGCAATCATATTAAAATCAGAGGCATCCCAGCTGAAATCACAACAGAGGAAATACCCCACTACTTAAGATGCCTTATCGCAACTGTACTACCCCTTCAGGTAACTAGAAGATTTGTTATGGATGGGTCATACAGACTCCCAGGTGCAACAAAGTCGCCCAATGTTACACCATGGCATGTAATTCTCCACTGTACATCCTCCCAAGATAAAGGACAGCTTTTGGCTGCACTTAGAGGCAAAACACCATTCCCATTCGAGAACTCACACTTATCTTTTTACCAAGACCTGACAAGAGATACCCTGCAATGGCATGTCTTTAGGCACCATCACGCTCCAGCTCCACTCCGCAGGCCTTGTCTACAGATGCGGGACACCAAGATCTCTGCTGGTGACATATAATGGGAAATTACTGAAGTTTAACTCAGTAACAGAGTTTCCTGAAGGCCTTGGGACTTTCCATTCATACACCCTCTTCAATTCACCAGATGACACCGGGTATCTGGGACCCTGCCAACGTGGTACCCTTTGTACCGAGAACTAGAGAAGAAACCTCACAGGCCACCTGACTACTCTTGGGGTTCCCGGCGATCATCAATGTGCAGACGTCTGCTCACTGTTATGTTTTATGCTTTCTCTTTTCTTTTCTGTTTTGGTTCGTGAATATGTATTTATGTACTGCTACTCATAAGCCCCACGACACCAGACATACTGGCTGAGATACTGCAGAGAACTAGGTCTAATGAGCGTCCACAAGACCATAGACAACAGCGGTCTAACCACCGACTCAGTGCTGGCAAGCACCCTTATCTCCCCCCTGGATAGGGGTACTCACATGAGCTTAAACACCTGAGCCCCTAACTACACTCAGCAACAGCAATCTACAACCCTGAGTTGGTAGAGGTTAACACAGTAAAGGAGTTTAAGCATGCGTGGGATAGGCATAAGGCTATCCTAACTATAAGATAAGGCCAGGGACTAATGAAAGTATTTAGAAAATTGGGCAGACTAGATGGGCCGAATGGTTCTTATCTGCCGTCACATTCTATGTTTCTATGTTTCTGACGGCTCAACATACCAATTTCTAGCTATTCATCTCATACCTTACTCTATGTCTAGAATTTAACCATAGAGTAAGGTATGGTAAGTAATATAATTGTATTGTATTAGAACCATTCCCTGATGGTTCTAATGTACATTTCCAAGAGTGCATTCTGATTTACTTATATTCATTTGGAAGAATAAACTATGTTGAGTTAAATTGACAGTTTTGCAGGCATTAAGGGATTATGGAAGCCTGGGGATGCCAGATTTTAGAAAATATTACCATGCTACTAACGCGGCTACAGCTATCAAATTCAACCTGGACTTTAATAAACCCATTCGATCAAAGATTTAATTTGGCTTCCCTGTTCAAAAACACCTAAATTATATGACAGGTTTCCATCAACAAAAATTTCAATAAAAGCATGGGATATTCTTTTTAAAACTATAAAACCCAATTTAAATTGGTCTTGGGCTATGCCGCTTTCCATTTTGAAACATGATCCTCCAAAATTAGATTAATGAATAGGATGTGAAATCAATGTCTAGTATTGAGAATTTTTTTTTATTTTTAATTTGAGGACATTTGACAAATTAAAAACAAAAAATATGATTTGGAGTATGATCTGGCACCCCAATATTCTGTGATTTCTAAGGCCTTGCAAGAAAAATTTGATATCCCACAATTAGATCAAAAATTGTAAAAAAAAACTGAACATTTCAAATTTGGAAGAAAAATAAGAAACAATATTTTAATGCTATTGTTATTTGTTTTCAACCAATGCAGGCAAATTAGACTTCATGTTGGCATGGAAAAATGATCTGGGCTTTCAGTGAGAACTGGAAGAATGGTTAAGGATATCTACATCCCTTAAAGGTAGAACACACTGCTTTGGCCAAATGGAGAACCATTACAAGAGATTCTACTGTTGGCATCTTGCCCCTTCAAGGCTACACAAAATGAATAAATATTTTTCAGATAGATGCTGAAGGGGTTGCAGTGAACTTCTTTTTACCTCACATTCTAAATGTTCAATTTTAATATAGCAAATATACATCTGAGTGTTCCCTCACCAACTGAGATACGTGTAGTGAGGTATAGTTTTTAAGGGTAAGTAGCTGATTAGGTGCTCAATTTATCAAACCTATTCTGACCAGCAAGTTGGAGATGAGGTGCTATTACTTTTATAGTAAGCCTTAGAACCTGACTTGATTTAGTTTTTTTTTTTTTTTTTTCTCCTGCAGTCCACACACTGGCTTGGAATAAAGGCAGTGCAGTAGCTGTACTGAAACATATAGGTGTTAAGTATCGATGTGTAGGGTTTCTTTGCTAATGTAATCTTTTAATAATGTGAATGAGGCTGCCTTCAGGGAATACATTTCAATCTGCAGGACAGTCTATTCTTCAGTAAAATAGAGTACTGAGAGCTACGCTATTGAAAGAGCCTGGTACCCTGTGTCTGCATGTGAGATAATTTGTCCTTTGTTCAGTTATTGGTATTGCTGTGACACAAGAGATACTTGTAAATATCACAGCATGAAAAATACATTTTGCATTTCTTGAAGGTTGTCCATGTGCAGAGCACTGTTGACACTTTATATGTACAGTAAATCCCTGCACATTTCAGAGCTTGTACAGCCTTTAAAGGGGGACACCATAGAATAAACCCAGGACAGGGTTTCAAGTCGAGACTGCCCTGCCTTTTCTTATTTTTGATAAATATTACAATTATATGTAAGAAATAAAACTACAAATAACCAAAGCTAAATATAAATTTATTAGCATCTTATCTGTAACAAATGCTGAACAAGCACCATGTAGCAGAATTGAATGACTATGTTATAAGATGGCCTTGCAAAAAAATAAATTAATGACATTATGTTTTAGGTAATCCCAGTATGGCTTTTATTTATCAAATTCAACATTCTCTTATCTATATATAAAGATATATATCTTCACAATATTCTGTATATCTCCCAGTGCAAGAAAAACAGTGAGGATATCCTCAACAGAGCAGGATGATTTGTACATTTCAGATCATTTCTACCAAGGTGGTGTGAAGCTTTGTCACAAGACTTGTTCTTAATCTCTCCCCATAAGCAGTTTTGTAGTGAATATCCGTTTAATTTTTTTGTCATATTTTAGGTGTGAAATATTTTTTTCCTGAGATAAAACACTTTTATAATCACAAACATGGCTAAATATAACATTTTCCTGACGATTATGATTGTCTGTTATTGTTCCGTTGAAGTTGACATACTAGGTTTGAAATTTTGCAACTTGAGAGCCATATGGTAGAAGCTTGTAATGCTAAATATTTTTCTTACTTAAAATGGCTGTGGTATTACTTAAAGGTACACTGTAACTGCTTGATCTCATTAAAGTGGTTATAGTGTCTTGAGTACCCTGGCGCAGTCCTTTCATTTAGCGTTACAGTGTAATTCTAAACTACAGTCTCCAGCAGCCCATTTCCTCTATGCCACTTGGTATAAACAGAAATGGGCATCTGTTAATAGCTGGGAGTGTCAGTTGACCTCTTTCAGTATAGAATAGCTCCCTTTGCTAGTAGGAGTGGTCATGGCTAGAAGAAGATATACCTGCAAAAGACGCCAGGATGTGGGCAGCTACAGGCCCTCACATTCAGTGTTAAACAGTTTTAAAATGGTTTAACACTGAATGAAAAGAGACAGGTGACTTAGCACTTTAACCATTTTACACAGATAAAATGATTGTATTTCCTACAGTGCCACTTTAAGTTTCAGAAAAGAGGAATTATTTCAGACAGAAAATGACAGCAGATAAGCTACAGAATTCTCATTTAGTGCCAACATCTTTTTCAAGGGAACTTTTTGCCACATTTGTATTTTGTGACTGATCGTTTATGGCTTTAAAAAAGGATTTAAAACCCCATACTTGGTTGTTTTATCTGATAACATTATTTTTTTGGGAAAGTCTGAACAATAGCGGACATGCTGTGCTAGTGGTAAAAAAGACATACAAAACTAAAATGTGCAATCAAATTCTTTGATTTTAAATGTGTCAGGAATGAATCAGCCCTATTAATTCTTTTACAATGGTCTCAAAACACACCGAATACTTCCCAAACATTAAATTTACATTTTCCAATAATACTCAGAAAATGTTTTCTATGCAACTCAAGCAAGATTCACCCTAAATGGCAATTTAAGAAGTACACTTTTTTTTTTTTCCTTTTTTTTTTTTTAATTGTGGATTATTAAACCGTGGGATATCCAGCTATACATTAATCAACATTTTTTATTATTATTTTCCCCAAAGATTTCCTCAGTCATCACATGTTTATTTTCCAATGTAATTATATATTTCCAATAAAGGACTTTTCTCCAATTATTATAAAACACGTTACTTTGACAATAATGGTCTGTAGCAATCTTCTTGGAATCCCAATAAACCTTCCTTTATTTGCAAGGGCCAAGCCATTTTATCTCATAATCACAATCCCTTTCTTTCTAAGTTTTCTATGATTGACTGCAGTTTTTTCACAGCTTCTCTCCGTGCTTGGCGAACATTATCCAGTCCACTGGTTTCTACTGAATCCAATTCCAGTAGTTCCTTGGTTAAAAGTTCTTCTAAACATCGATAACTCATGTCAGTTTTCTTTCCTACAAACTCATCCACTTCTCTTTCCAAGTCTACAATCCTCTCCAACACCTGGTTGATTTTAAGAATACCTGGGTGGTTGCTTGAATTGTCATGGGATGGGTTCCCTTCAGTGGTCCTAGATTCCTGGCTTGCAGGGTCCTTTCTATTGTACATTTGTGGTGAAGCACTATAATGTGGGTTTGGTGGATTGGGCTTGTGTTCAGTTGGGTTTGCTTGTGGGTTGTCAGGATAACTCTGATATGGTCTTTGTCGGTTATAACTGGATGCCTGAGAATCATCCTTAGGAGAAAAATAAAGATAAAAACTCAAGTCAATCATGTTAATAAATCATTCAATTTCAGTGATAACATTTTCTAGTGCATAATGGTCATAACAACCACACCCATTTCCCATATGTAGTGATTTACCACTGGCACAGCATTCAATTCAGTTTTCTCTATGTGAGAATTTCAGAAACCACAGATGGGAATAGGACTCTGACTGACTGTGCCGGAAGGTGCCTACTTGCATTTCATACTTGTTTGTGCGAGTGCAGCAGATTTAGCAACTTTAATTTTTTTATTGCATATTTTCAATGTGACTCCTGCCAATTATGTGCTTTTAATGGTAGTCATAGGATCAGAGTAATTTGATCTTGCTATTCCATTTATTTTTCCAGTGTAAATAATAAACCATGATACTTACTCTGACCCCCTAGGATAACATACCTTCGTATCATAGGTTCCTGGCTGCACGTCTGCTCCTTGCCAAGATGGTCTACTGCCACTTACATAATGATTTCCAGATTGGTTGGGAGGCACAGGAGGAGCTGTTGGCCACTGGTAATGGTTGTGAGCACCATAAACACCCCAACCTTCACCTTGAGGGTTTTGCTGAGGCATTGCCTGCTGCGGGAGGCCAGGAGTAGTTTCACAATATGGATATGGAGGCATAGCATCCTGCAGAGGACATATGAAACATATATAAACACATGAAAGCTAGTCAGTTTGTTCTATAGATTTAGATTTACTATATGTGGTTTCTAGGAGAATTCTTTTTCGGTTGGCATAAATTGAGTGTTGCTTGGGTTTAGTACTGAATCCACTGGCAATTCATGAACCCTCACCCTGATTTTCCCATAATCTTGTGACATCAGAAAGAAACCAGGGAGGTAAGAGCTCAAAGAGATTGGGTCATGAATGAAAATGTACCTTTGGTGCTTAAACAAGAATAGTGATAATCTAGCAGGATGAATGTATTTTCTATTTTCCTGTAGATCTTCGAGTAATAGTGGTATTAATATCCAACTAAATGATACTCCTTGTTAAATCCTACTTTAAAACAGTTTGAACAAGTACTAGAGTTAATAAAGCAGGAGCACTAACTGTTGAACTATTGTTGATATTAAATTTGTTTTTGATAAATTTCAGGTCGTATCAGGACTTTACAAATGCGAGTGCTAAAAAAAACCCCAACTAATATTTATAAAGTTAACATTTTGCAGCTCAACATAGACATTGATGCATTAGAACTACAATAAGAATACATTCCTTCCAACTGCCCTGAACCCAAAACCCTACTCAATTTGGATCAGTGGGACTGGATTATTGCAGTGGCATACTGAATAAAACTAGTTAAACATTCACTTGGGCATGTAATAACCTGGCAAAATACACAAATATCTGTATGCATATAAACTGAAATGTGTATTTTTATGATATATCTCCAAACTGTGCAATCATATCTCAAATTGGACTTTGGAAAGTCCCCCTTGGACACAGAACCTCAAGAAATTGTGTTTCTGCAATATCCCAGAGTTCCTTTTTATGTTAAACTGGAAATTCTGAGATAGTCATGGAAACAGGATTTCTTGAGTCTCTGTGCCCAAGGGAAACATTCCAGAGACCAACATCAGATATGCAGCTGATGCACAGCAGACATGTTTCTATTTGCACAGTGGAGAATTGTATTGTGTTTGGTCTCACCACAATCTTTTTGTCATCTAGCTATTTGCTCTCAGAGACACTTTAACTTGCAGACTAGAACCAATGTCATGTTGACAAAAAGATCAAAACTGTATAGTCCATGGCTTATTTCCGATCCTTTTGGATCACAGCCCCTGCTATGGTTTAAAACAGTCCATTGCAAAGGGTATCTGCAGAAATTTCTAGATAAAGTCTAAAACACAAAGACTGTCTGCGCTCATTTGCATGTCAAATTGGGAACGATCGTATAGTTGTTAAAACACGACTTCACGAATTTCTATGCCCAAGGCGGTTTTCCAAAGTCCTACTTAAAATATACAGATCTACAACTGTAGACACAAAAAAATATGATATAGGTGTCTTTAGAGAGTCATGGCTCAGATGTAGCCCGAACTAACAAGATACTAGGGAAACAGTTCAATCTGACTACAAGTGGGCTACTGGAACAAACAATTCATGTACACAAAGTAAGAGCCTGCTTGACTATTACTACAACAGTGCAGACACAGGGGCTACATGAAACATATCTGTGAATTATGGATTAATAAGAACAATCATGTACACTAAAACCAACACCGATAGTTACACAAGGGTTCAGCATAGTCAAGAGGAAACTAGTGTCACAGCTAAAATCCAGACCAAAATTCCAGCCCCAATGCACTGTTGAATATATAGATGACTTGCATCCATCGATTTCAGCCTAATTAAGAGGGAACAATGTCCGGATAATGCAATTCGAATGGACCATATGCAGCCATATGGTTTTGCCTTGTTCAGTATAGGGTTATTTGGACTTCAGTGAAGAACTCTATAAGAGAATAAATGCCCTTTTTAATCAAAGAATCACCCTAGACCTACCCAGAGGTAAGACCAAACTGTATAGGAGGGTATAGAAGACAATACATGAACAATACTCAGAAGGGGATTCGAAACAACACCAGAGTTTCAAAATACCAGCTGCTGGTAGACCAAGCAGTCACACTCAATTTCAAAACCAGACAGACTACAAGACAGCTTATGGCACAGTGCTACACACACAGAGATACTGGAATGCTTGGCTCTATACAAATTCAACAAGACAATAAGAGCCATCATCAAAAAACTTGATGGGCAAGTGGAGAACAAACTTAGAAACCAATTTCAGGACATTTACACAAGTAAAGATCAAATGTGGCATGTACCAAGGAATGTGCGATCCCTGATGCTGTTCTGCGTAAGTTTCAACCCTTTTAATCTAATCAACATGACGAATGGATATGGATACAGGTTCAAGAGTGGAGCTACCTTCCTCTACATGGACAACATCAAGCTTTATACCAAGAGTGAGCAGGCATCGACTCACTGATGGCTGTACCATCTACTTTGGGAGAGTAGCTTCAGCAGCTTCCGGGTGGGACATGTGATATATTTGCAGAAGAGTGCAAACCTAGGAACAGCTAAGAACCCTCCCAGGCAGCTGATAGTGGACCCAAAAATGAGGGATATGCAAAATAACCCCCACAGGGGTGTGAGCATTTTATATAAATTATATACCTTTTAGTCTCAAGTAGACTGACTATACCAAAAAACATTACCACCAGTTTAATGCATAAAAATAGAATATTTCCGATACAAACAAAATTACTACTCACCTGATGACTTGGGTATTGAGGATAACTTGGAGCCTGTGGAGATAAATTGTGCCCACCATGTTGTGTGTATCCCCAGTGAGGAGGAGCTTGGTGGGTCCCACTTGACTGCTTGTAGGGATCCACTGGATAAGGAGGCTGTGAAGGAGGAGGGTAGTATGGATTTGGTGGGGGACATCCAGGGTATTGGGGATTCATTGAAGCTTGGGTATAATGGGGTCCATATGAACCATTTGCATAAGGTTCCATCCTCTGCAAAGATAAGTAATCAGGATTATTCCATGTACAGATTTTATAATTTACACATTTTGGATACCCCATTCTAAGCAGTCAACAGCAGCATATATTAAGGAAATCACCTGTGGAAAAGCACATTCTTTAACCCCTTAAGGACGCATGATGGACAATTTCTGTCATGCATGTCTTTCACTTAAGCACACACACACACAATGGAAAATTTCCATAATGCAGTATTTTTCTAGCAGGGACAGTTTCCCTGCTGGTAACTTGTAACCCCAGGTATAATTTGAATTAGTGGCTCCAGACTGGCCAATACCTGAGACTCACTTGCATCAACTGAAGCAATTTTTAGTGGCTCCAGACATTTTGATGCACTGCATGCAGTGCTGAAAGTCATCATTTGATGTATCCCTTTACCTCCATAATGAACAAGCTCAGCTACAGTCATTCTCTTACTGCATATGGTGCTTGGCTTAGACATGGGATTATGGTATAGGTTAGGATTTGGGTGAAATTTGGGATTAGATTTAGGATTAAGATTGTTACTTTCCAAAGAAATACATATGGGGTATTGTTGTACACAGGAGATGTTGCAGAGTACAGCTAAGATAATTTTATTACAGTGGGACACATGAGATTTTAAAAAATAAGCATCATGAATACTAAGTGTATGTAAAAATAAAAAAATTTAAATACCACAAACATATGGAAAAAAAAACACACCATCATTAAAGCTCAAAACATTATGTGAGAGTTCCCATTGTGACCACTTATGCAAATCGCATAATTTAAATATATGAGCCACTAAAAATGACCCAAGATTTACCAAATACACATCTTCAATTTGCCATTTTTCCCAAAATTTGTACTAGGCAGTATATAATTTTAGTCCTGTATATTGTACAAACACCTTGCAAAGAGGTATACAAATGGGAGTCATTCTGTACCCCGGAAATAGAGCTGAGCATAAGTTAGTGATTTTTACTAAGTAGCATATATCAAGTTTACAAAATAAACAGCTATTGTGCAATGTGTGTATACAAAACTGCAAAAATAAAATCTGAAAGACATTGGTGCTAAAATGGATACATAATAAGGCTTAAAATATACCATATGACATAACCTCTGGTGTCCACTTTCACCCATCATGGTATGCATTTATGGGGTAATTGTACTCAGAAGATGTAGCTGAACACAAATAGGGTTTCTACAGGAGTAGTACACATAAGGGTTACCAAATACACATAAAGCAACCTTGTTTTATGTGTGTTTGTTAAAAATCTTTATACATTTTTATTTTATTTTTATTTTTTAAATTACTACTATATTTTGGCTGTTAAATGTATATGTAACAGAATGTCAAAATACTCTTATGTAAATAGCCTGTGATATCTGCTTTATATAAATATGTGCATTTGTGGGGCAATTTTGTTTTCTGTGATGACTAATAAGCTTACAAGACAAACACGACACATCTTACAAGACAAACATACAAAAATATAAAATCGCTCTACGTTGACATTTGATTTTAATCTTTTTATTTTATGACCTGTAACTACCAAAAATAAACTGAAATCTAGACATATTATGCATTCTGTAAATAATGACAAATTAGTTTATTCTGAATTACTTTTCTTAAGCTGCACTAATTACCGTAAATACTCTAGTATAAGTCGACCCGAATATAAGCCGAGGCCCCTAATTTTACCACAAAAAAATGGGAAAAGCATTTATAACAGTGGCCTTAAACTATATAGACTGTAAGCTTGTTTGAGCAGTGTCCTCATCAACCTACTGTTCCTGTAACATTATGTAATTGTCTCATTTATTGTTAAAATTTCCCCCTCTTTATAATATTATAAAGTGCTGTGGAATATGTTGGCACTATATAAATGCCAAAATTAATAATAATATACTGCAATAACAATATTTGTTTTTGTTATTTCTGATCAATGAAACATTGCTGACATTGTTTAGACATGATGATAAATGCCTCAGGCATATCATAAATAATTATGTTGGCTATTTTATGAATCAACTCAATGACAAATAGCTGCAATTTGACAGCCAAGACATGCTTCATAATATTCAGTTAAAAATATCAATGTATTAGCTAGATGATGCTTAGATATGCTGATAACTTAGCATTTTAAGAAATTTACTGCTGATGTTTAATTAGCGGAGCTAATTAAGAGGACAAAAAAACAGAAACAAAAACCTTATTACAACAACACACGTGTATATATATATATATACACACACACACACATACATACACACACACACACACACACACACACACCGTATATACTAGAGTATAAGTCGAGCCAAATATAAGCAGAGGCCCCTGATTTTACCACAAAAAAGTGGAAAACTTTTTGACTCGAGTATAAGCCTAGGGTGGGAAATGCAGCAGCTACTGGTAAATTTCTAAATAAAATTATATCCCAATAAAATTACATTAATTGAATATGTATTTACAGTGTGTGTATATAATGAATTCAGTGTGTGTGTATATAATGCAGTGTGTGTATGTTTGTGTAGTGTGTGTAAACTGGGTGAGGGGAGGGCATTTTTATTATGAAAATGTTTTTATTTTAATATTATTATATTTTAATATTATTATTTTAATATTTGTATTATTTTTTATTTTATTTTAATGTCCCCCCTCCCTGCTTGTTGCCTGGCCAGGGAAGAGGCTATGTAAATCCCTGGTGGTCCAGTGGTGTGTACTATGTGGGGGGTTGGGGGGCAGGAGCAAGCTGTTACTTATGTTTACAGAAGCTCTGGTCAGCTCCCCCGTTCAGCTCCCAGTGTAAGACTCGCGGTCTGCGTGCCGAGCGGAGCTCGCGAGACTTACACTGGGAGCTGAACGGAGGAGCTGCACGGAGGTGAAGTGAGCTGAACGGAGCTGCTGTAAAGGTAAGTAACAGCTCGCTGCCAGCCCCCAACAGGACCGCCGGGATTGTAATGAGCCCGGCTGTTCTGGTCTGTATTATGGCAATGTAAGTTGCCAGAATACAGACATTGACTCGAGTATAAGCCGAGCGGGGGGTTTTCAGCCAAAAAAAAATGTGCCGAAAAACTCGGCTTATACTCGAGTATATACGGTATGCACATTATTTACTGACAAAACTGTGGGGGTATGAGGGACTAAATCTTTTGATTAATTCATTTTTTTTATTATTATTTTTTTAAATAAAAGAGAATGTCCATGTTCTTAAGGGGTTAAATGAACAGTGTTAAGAAGGGACAGCAGAGGACAAAGTACATTGAAGAGGATCAATGGAAATGGAAAGTTTAACAAGCTAAAGCAAGTGAGGAAAACTGGAACAATGAAAAAAAACACATCAGGAATAAAACCAAAACAAAACAACCCAATCCCCCCCAAGAACTCCAATGTTTTGTACATGAGTACCTCAGATCCACCTTGATAATTTGGGTGATAGGGATGTCGTGGATGGCTTGAGCAGGACCAAGAACTGGGATTGTAATTAGGACATGGTGAATTCTGCCAAAGAGAGGCAAGAAAAGCATTACAATAATACTTTCTACAACATAGATCAAGAGCAATGCTTACATATTTCATATGAACATCACAGGGGAAAATTAATAGTCACCATTAAAAATAATAAGAATTCTAATCCTATACAGTGTTATATTTTCAATTTCCAAAATTAAAATTACCCAAACCAATATTTCAATACCTTTTAGGTTTTAAAATATCCACTCTGTGGTAAGCGATACAGAAACAGACATATTCTTCCTGTTAACCCCTTCAGGACGGAGCCAATAGTACACATTCTGATCAAAACAAAACGTAAACAAAAACTGGAATTTGCACTATATGTCTGTTCAACCGTAATTCACCTCTTTCATATTAAATACACCCACACATTATATATATATATATATATATCTCTCATTTTGTTCAGGAGAAACAGGGCTTCAATTTCATATCAAATATTTATATATGAAACAATTTATTATGAATAAAAAAAAAAAAAAAGAAATTTAAAAAAAAAAAAAATTAAAAAATTTGTAGTTCCGCCTCATATTTTAGCTGTAAATGTCATAATACTGTTCGGTTTTACTGCAAAAAAATGCACATATTTGTAATCAGCGATGTCTCACAAGTACAACAGTACCCCCCATTAACAGGTTTTATGGTGTTTTGGAAAGTTACAGGGTCAAATATAGCACATTACATTTTCAAATTGAAATTTGCCAGATTAGTAATATTACCTTTGAGATGGTGTGGTAGCCCAGGAATGGGAATTACCCCCATAATGGCATACCATTTGAAAAAGTAGACAACCCAAGGTATTGAAAGGGGGTATGTCTAGTCTTTTTTAGTAGCCACTTAGTCACAAACACTGGCCAAAGTTAGCGTTCATATTTGTTTTTGTGTGAAAAAAAGCAAAAAACTAATATTTGGCCAGTGTTGTGGCTACTAAGAAAGACTGGACATACCCCACTTGCAGTACCTTTGGTTGTCTACTTTTGCAAATGGTATGCCATCATGGGGGTAATTCTCATTCCTGGGCTACCATACACTCTCAAAAGCAACATAACCAATCTGGCAATTTTCAATGTAAAAAAAATGAAATGCAAGCCTTATATGTGACTCTCTAACTTTCCAAAACACCATAAAACCTGTACCTGGGGGGGTACTGTTATTCTCGGGAGACTTCACTAAACACAAATATTAGTGTTTTAAAACAGTAAAACATATTACAACAATAATATAGTCCATAAAAGTGCCGTTTGTTTGTAAAAAAATGCAAAAAACTTCACTTTTACTTAAAATATCATCGTTGTAATATAATTTATCATTATTCTTAACATGTGAAGGGTTAAAACCTGAGGGACCTTCCACCCAGACCACTTCTTTGAGCTGAAGTGGTCTGGGTGACTATAGTGTCCCTTTAAACTATAGAGAGGGCAGGGTTAATTATGTAAAGTTAGAACCTACAGTTGTGTGTGACAGCAGTGCCAAGTATACAGTCTCATGGGTTCGTTCCCCATTATGCCTTCATCTACCCCATAGCGGCTGATGTATATGCAAATTTCTTCCTTCTCTCAACACCTTTGTCTTACTTGCTCTCTCACTGATTTGATAATGCTGTAAAGCCTGCTTCTGCCCCTTTAACTGCTACCTAAAACTTAAGCCTACACGCCTGCATGGAAAAGTAGCAGTACGACTTAAATACCCCTTACCTGTTCTTTTCAAAATAAGAAAGCATTTATAACAGTGGCCTTAAACTATATAGACTGTAAGTTTGTTTGAGCAGTGTCCTCATCAACCTACTGTTCCTGTAACATTATGTAATTGTCTCATTTATTGTTAAAATTTCCCCCTCTTTATAATATTATAAAGTGCTGTGGAATATGTTGGCACTATATAAATGCCAATAATAATAATAATAATAATATACTGCAATAACAATATTTGTTTTTGTTATTTCTGATCAATGAAACATTGCTGACATTGTTTAGACATGATGATAAATGTCTCAGGCATATCATAAATAATTATGTTGGCTATTTTATGAATCAACTCAATGACAAATAGCTGCAATTTGACAGCCAAGACATGCCTCATAATATTCAGTTAAAAATATCAATGTATTAGCTAGATGATGCTTAGATATGCTGATAACTTAGCATTTTAAGAAATTTACTGCTGATTTTTAATTAGCGGAGCTAATTAAGAGGACAAAAAACAGAAACAAAAACCTTATTACAACAACACACGTGTATATATATATACACACACACACATACACACACACACACACACACACACACACACACACACACACACAGTATATACTAGAGTATAAGTCGAGCCGAATATAAGCAGAGGCCCCTGATTTTACCACAAAAAACTGGAAAACGTATTGACTCGAGTATAAGCCTAGGGTGGGAAATGCAGCAGCTACTGGTAAATTTCCAAATAAAATTAGATCCCAATAAAATTACATTAATTTAATATTTACAGTGTATGTATATAATGAATGCAGAGTATGTGTATATAGTGAATTCAGTGTGTGTTTGTATGAATGCAGTGTGTGTATATAATGCAAAGTGTGTGTGTGTGTGTGTGTGTTTTTGTGTAGTGTGTGTCAGCAGCACAACCCATTACAAACAAAATATTAAAATAATTTTAAAAAATTGACAATATTAAAATAAAAATGCCCTCCCCCCACCCAAACTGGGTGGGGGGAGGGCATTTTTATTTTAATATTGTCAATTTTTTAAAATTATTTTAATATTTTGTTTGTAATGGGTTGTGCTGCTGACATGGTAGGTGGTTGAATCCATTTATTAATTATACAGTACAGTATTTTTTTCTCTAGCACAAGTAACTGAATTCTCACAATGTGATTTCTTTACTCCATATAATGTATGTGTTTCCCATGATGTGATAGTTTGAGAGGCTTTTTTTTTTTTTTTATCCCTTTACTTCCTTAAGTTCCTTTTGTTTTGTATTATGTTCAGGGATAACCTGTGGCAACAATGACGGGCGCGGGTCTCGCAAGATTTACACAGTGAGTTGAACGGAACGGAGGTGAAGGGAGATGACCGGAGCAGCTGCGTAGGTAACAGCTTCCTCCGGCCCCCAACAGGACCGCTGGGCTTGTAATGAGCCCGGCGGTCCTGGTCTGTATTATGGCAATGTAACTTGCCATAATACAGACAGTGACTCGAGTATGTGCCGAGGGGGGCTTTTTCAGCACAAAAAATGTGCCGAAAAACTCAGCTTATACTCAATATATATATATATATATATATATATATATATATATATATATATATATATATATATTTTTTTTTTTTAATACAATGTTAAACAAAAATCTGTACACCAGTCAAGTCATAAGCCTTTTCCACAGAAATCACAAATCTGCAGTGATGTTAATACCGCAAAGGATTCTGTGTGGGCATATGCAACTTAGTTTAAAGGAACACTATATGGTCAGGAACAGAAACATGAAATCCTGACCCTAAAAGGTTAAAACCACCATCTAGCCACCCTGGTCCCCTCATGCCTCCCTAAATGTAGTATATCTTACTTGTATTCAAACCTGAAGCTGCTGGCTTAGTCCCTGTTTCCTTTTGACCTGCCCACTGCCATCAGCCTAGGTTGCAATGCTGCTGCCCATCCCATGTGTTCCCTATTAAGGGTTAATAAGCATGTAGTAATGTATATAAAACATACCCCTTTCTGTCTCATTAGAGATATTTTTGCCAGAAGCTCAAGGAAGCAAGGCAAATGGAGTTAGGACCCACCTAAGAGGTCTGCCTTGATGTGGCAGGTGGGTTTACCCTCTCATGGCCATTGGAGGTAACTAAAAATCTCAATTTTTTAAAAAAATACATAGGGATGTGGAAAGAGCGCAGGTAACTTTTTTCCTTTGGTTTTTACAAATGAAAACGTGAATGCATTTAAGGACACATGATGGAAATATTCCATCATGATTCCCTTTTATTCCAGAAGTTGTGTCCTTAAAGAGTTAATCGTTAATAATAAAAAAAATTTTAATTGTAGGTTTATCTAAAGACTGCTGGCAAAACCTGCAGTTCTCTTGTCTGCTTCCTTTGCAAACCCTCCTCTTCTCACCCCGTCCAGACATTCTGTGGCTGTCCAATCACGGACTTCAGACTGTTTTGTTTTTTTCAGGAGCCAGAAATCAGTGTATCTACAGTGACTTTGTTTAAAGAAGCACTGTATGTCTTTATGAAAACAAAAACAAAAAAAACCCTGGGAAAAATGGCTAACTGGCTTTTAAAATTTGTCCTCATGGTATTGCATTATAAATGTAAAATGCAATGAGTCATGGTAACCCTGCTTCTTCTTCAATGAAGGACAAACACATAAAAGGTTGATTTACAGGTCACGTGGAAAAACCTTACCTGTCTAGATCTGCTTACAAGTATGACACATAATTACACACTTATAATAGGTTGGAGTGAATAGATTAGACATCTCAGGACAATGACATTTTATTAAGGAGTTAAGGGACAAACAAAAATTTACATTATAGGGGATTGTTTTATCAAATAATCCCCCAAATGTTATCAAAATCACCTCACATGAAAACAGGTAAATCCGTGGACTTGACACTCACGGAAAAGTTTTTGATTTTTCATTTAGCTGCCCGCCACTTTCCTGCCTTTAGAATGTTCAATGCCCATAGTTTGATGTCCCAATCAATAGAGCATAAGTTTGCAGCAGATGCTGCCGACCTTCTTTTTGCAGTTACCAATTCAAAAGACACTTCCACACACATTCTGTTCAAGCTCCACACCTATGGAAAACTATCGATAAACTATCAAATCCTTAATCATTAATTTAAGATATAATATAGGAAAAACGGAATGAGATAGAGATAAGAAACAGAACAAAATATTATGTATGTAGAGACAGTATGTGTATACTTAAAATCAATACAACAAAAAGTGTTTTGTTTTTTTTTTATACAAAAGAACAATATATTTTTAAACAAAAGGGCAAATGTATTCTTAATTACACAGTAGAGGTAATCAAATCTATTACTTTCTGAATTCAGCATCAGTAATTGCAAAGAGAACCCTACCTTTGAAATTCAGATCTTAGAACAATGAGAAGTATCTCTTCTGAGAGGAGCGCTCAGCAGAAAGTTTCACTTGATACTAAAAGGTTGCCTTTTTAATACCTTGCCGCATGGTTAATTAGAAAGAGGAGTCATAAGGAAGTAGATTACAAACAGCCAGAGGTATGAAATTATGAAAAGCATGTGCCAGAATTACTGATGTTCCCATGACATCATTCCTGCAGCCAGTCACTTTATAGAAGCGTTATATAATAATAGGAGGGCTAATTGGATAATCTGTATGCATGTTCACATGTGTACATACACCAAAAAAAATTATTTAACCCCTTAAGGAATGAGCCAAATGTACACGTTTTGATTAAAATAAAAAAAGTAAACAAACCTTGGAATTTGACTATATGTCTGTTCAACCGTAATTCACCTCTTTCATATATTTCGTCTAAGCCCTTACGATCTGCTGAAGACTTACGTCTATCTTCTGTCCGTACTCCCACCTCTGATGCTCGCCTTCAAGATTTCTCAAAGGCTGCACCTTTCCTGTGGAACTCGCTTCCCTCCTCCGTTAGATGCTCACCCAGTCTCCACGTCTTCAAAAAAATTGTTAAAAACCCACTTCTTCATAAAAGCGTATCAATTAAACTGTTAATAGCTCCTGACTGATTCCTCTTCTGCAACTGTCATTAGTCTAATACTATCCTTACCTTTTTGTGTCATTTTACCCCACTCCCTCTAGCATGTAAGCTCATTGAGCAGGGCCCTCAACCCCTCTGTTTCTGTGTGTCCAACTTGTCTGGTTACAACTACATGTCTGTTCGTCCGCCCATTGTAAAGCGCTGCGGAATTTGACGGCGCTCTATAAATTTAATAATAATAATAATAATAATAATAAATAATAATAAGTGACCCACACTTATTATATATCATTTTATTCAGGAGAAATAGGGCATTCATTTAACACCAAATATTTAGCAATGAAACATAATTTAATATGAATAAAATATATTTTTAAAAATTGAGAAATTAAGAAATTGTTATATTTTTAGTTCTGCATGACATTTTAAATGTGAATGTCATAATACTGTTTGCTTTTACTGCAATAAAATACACATATTTGTATTTAGCAATGACTCACATGTAAAACAGTAACCCCTATGTATATGTACAGGTTATATGGGATTTTAGGAAGCTACATGGTAAAATATAGCATTTTAAATTTTTCAGTTTTTTTCACATTGAAATTCGCCAGATTGGTTACCTTGACTTTGAGACCATATGGTAGCCCAGGAATGAAAATTACCCCCATGATTGCAAACCATTTGCAATAGCAAATAGTAACAATTGCAAATGGGGTATGTCCAGTCTTTTAGTAGCCACTTGGTCACAAACACTGGCCAAAGTTAGCGTTATTTGTTTGTGTGTGCAAAATGCAAAAAAATTATTTGTACGCCAATTTTGGCCAGTGTTTGTGACTAAGTGGCTACTAAAAAAAGACTGGACATACCCCATTTGCAATACCTTGGGTTGTCTTCTTTTGCAAATTGTATGCCATCATGGGGGTATTCTAATTCCTGGCTACCATACGGTCTCAAAAGCAACGTAACCAATCTGGCAAATTTCAATGTGAAAAAAATGAAAAAAAAATTTCCCCCCCTGCTGGCACTGCTATGGACTGCCATTACGTCCATGTGATCATGAGGACCTGGCGATCACATGGCCCAGGAAGGCCGGATCGGCAGCAGGGGGACTCCCTGGGATGCCAGGTAAGTCCCCCAATCGCAATGCCGGTGAGCAGGTAACTGGCCAGGACAGCAAGGACGTGCTATGCCGCCCCTGTTTAGAGCCGGGTCCCCAAGGATGGCTTAGCACGCCCGCCGTCCTTAAGGGGTTACTAATTCGCCAAAGAATGATTCAATTAACCTTCTTTACTAAGCAAGGGAGTATATCTTGTAGTTAAGATGCTCGCTGCCCAACCTTTCAGGATCATTAGGCTTACTTAACCCCTATATTTAACAAATATGTGTTTGCAAGATATCACATTTTGCACTCAGTGATTTAAGTGGTTCTGGTGGTAGGAGTGTGTATGTGCAGTGTTTCTCCTTGAAGCACTGCATATCCAGAGTAGTTTTTAAAAAGGAACACTATAGGGTCAGAAACACAAACATGTATTCCTGACCCTACAGTGTTAAAACCATCATCTTGGCCCCTTCTTGCGTCCCTAAATATAGTAAAATCTCATTTGTATTCAAGTCTTCAGTGGCTAGCTCTGATCCTGTCTGCCTCTAAACTCTGACATCATTAGAAGTGGTGGTCTGAACCAATCACAGTGCTTCCCCATAGGATTGGCTTAGACTGTCAAGGAGACAGATCAGGGGCAGAGCCAGCACAAGTCAAACACAGCCCTGGCCAATCAGCATCTCCTCAGAGAAGAATTGAATCAATGCATCTATGAGAAAAGTTCAGTGTCTGCATGCAGAGCGTGGAGACACTGAATGTTATGATGCATTTTAGGCAGGACTACCCAAGGAAGCACCTCTAGTAGCCATCTGAGGAGAGGCCAGTGAAGTTATCAATAGGCTGTAATGTAAATACTGCATTTTATCTGAAAAGACAGTGTTTACTGCAAAAAGCCTGAAGGGAATGATTCTATTCACCAGAAATTATGCAATAAGCTGTAGTTGTCCTGGTGACTATAGTGTCCCTTTAACCCCTTAATTGAATGATATTGGCAGCCCAGGCCAATGTCAATTCTGTGCATATAAAAATGTCTCGTCAGTGTTCATTGCACACGTTGCCAAAATACGGTATAAGCTTCCCCTTGCAGCAGAGGAACTTCAAGAGGAAGATTGCTTCCCCCTCCCACCCAAGGTGTGCTCCTTCTGCAAATTGTAAGTGGTCTTTTTTTTTTTTATTATTTTTTAAATTAAAGGATCACAATAGGGTCAGGAATATAAAAATGTATTCCTGACCCTATAGTGACCCCCCCCCAGCCCCCTCAGAATGGGTTAAAACATACCTTATTTCCAGCTCTCCACGGGTCTGCCGGCACTGGACCCGCCCCCTTGGTGACATCAAAATTGGAGATTTTTAGCCAATCCAATATGTTCTATGGGGAAAGCATTGGCTAAAATCGGCAAGGGTGCGGCCAAACACTGTTTTCGCCAATCAGCACCTCCTCATAGAGGAAAATTCAGCATCCCAATGCAGAGCCTGAGCCAAGAAGCTCCTCCTGTGGCCATCTGAGGAGTGGCCACTTGGAGGTGTCCCTAGGGGCAATGTAAACACTGCTCTTTCTCTGAAAAGGTAGTGTTTGCATAAAAATGCCTGAAGGGAGCTATTATACTCACCAGAACTACATTAAGCTGTAGTTGTTCTGGTGACTATAGTGTCCCTTTAATTCTCCCACACTCACTCTTTTTCTCCCTCTTCCCTGGCCGGCAAAAATGTCCATTAACAGGTTTCTCTATAAGAAACCGATGATTATTCTGTGCAAATGCCAAGTGACATCATGACAGGGCATGGCAGATCAGCGCCAGGACCTTGTCGACTTACCGGTGCTGTCTGGAGATCTAAAGGGCACATGCTACCAAGGGAAACATCGTGAATTTCCCAAGCTACGTCCGCACCTTCTTCTGTACAGACAGAGAGAGGAGCTTACTGTAGTCACAAACCGGGTGAAGGTCACAGAAAATGATGTCTCTTCCACTGCAGATTCCTATGCAGATTAAGCTGAATGTCATGGACAACGTAACAACCTCAAAGTGTGGGGTGTAGCAGAGTCCATACCAGACACGGAATTTCCACATCTTATTAGACACCTTCTCTCGGCTATCCTGACTTAACCCCCCAAAAAAACACCAAAAAACACAACTCCAGCAGTAGCGACGCTCTGCTCCGATTCATGTCATTCTGGGATGAAATGGAAGTAGTTGAGGCCCTTAAATCCAAAAGTCTGTTCCAGTTTGAAGGAATGCAACTAACTTTCCTGTCTGACTTGTGCAGGACCACGCTTGACTGGAGATGTTCGGTCCAACAAGTTAGACAATCTCTCAAAGAGGTCAAGATTAGTTACCAATTGGGATCCTTTCCTCTCTGATTTGGGCCTGAAGCAGTTATCAACCCTGCCTGCTGTTCCTAGAACGTTTTGAAAGTAGTTCCCTGCCCCGCTACTGACAACAGATGAAGTATCCAGGACTTTACCAGGCTACATTTAGGCCCATGACCGGTCAAAGGCATAGTTGAAGGAGTCATATACACTAAAATAACGTTTATTTTATTGTTGTTTTAATATCCTGTTTTTTCTTACGTGAGATGCCCTTACCCGGGTTGTATTGTGGCACTAGAGGCGCTTTCTGGCCTTTCACGTAGTTTGACTATGTGAAACGATGCAAGAAATCTTCACTCTTTGCACCTAGACATCCAGGTGGAGTTACACCTCCAGCAGCAAAGGGATTAAACTTGGCATGTTCAGAGAAACACTGCACATAAAGACTCCAGGCATCATGATGCTTGGCGCTGCCCTTTAAAGTGGTGTGCCGTGAGAGTTACTTTTTAACACATGTCAAATGTAAATTAAAGTGATAAAAATTTAATCTATTGGTTGTGCTAGCAGAATCAGCAATAAACGTATTGATTTTCTGTAGATATGGTCTCTCCAGGTTTCAGTCAGTGCCAGGATAGCAGCTTTGTAGGTGTTGCTGAAGTGTTCCCAAGCGAGGCCAATTAAATAGGAGGATGTGGGACATAACCAGGCGTTGGTATTGCATTAGGATGATGCCAACAAACCTTATATCATAGAAGTTGTGTTGGTGCACAAGTGCTAACATTTCTTAAAACAATTTATCTTAACACAGTGACGTGGAACTGGGTACCTGGGCACAGTCCTATCTTGTGGGGTTTCAACCCTTTAACAGTTTGACCCAGGGTGCCCGTCTGTACGGACTCCAGTCGCCTCAATGATCGATCAGGTTAAGCATGCCTTTGCCAGCAATTATATAGACTATAAAGTGGCAGCCGGGGGGAGGGGGAAGGCGGAGCATAACCACGAGCCGGAGCAGAAGTCATTTCACAGTGCTCCGTTTGCAAAGCTGAAATAAAAAATAAAATAAAAAAAAAGCTTTTTTGAGGGCTAAACCCCTCATCCACCCTACTTTTGGCTAACACTCCATGGAGTAAGCACTGCAGAGGTGACCTATGCCGTTCATAGAACCCGCGAGGTTAAAACGACACAAGCTCAGGTCTGGGCGCTACAAGTCCACTCAGAGCCTGAACTGGTCAAAACTGCTAGACAGCTTGGAGCCTCACTGGGACCCAGAGGCGGAATATTACCCGGACGCTCACCAACCATCCCTAGCATCGATGGTCACAGAAGCCTCCCCTGGATCCACCTTCAGAGTCCAGAGACATATAAGCATTACTGCAGCGACAACAGCCGCCCAAAATTGCGATGGCACCAGCAGAACCCATACAACCTGACTACTGGGCAGGTACCTATTACTGCAGATGACCCAGATGGGTCTTTCGCAACTTGGTCCTGGAGATCAAGAATCTCCTGGCAGCTGATGTGGTATTTATTAAAGCAGGCATACAGGCAGTCGATAATAGGGTGAAGGCCTCAGAAAATGACATAGCTGATATTAAACATGGAATCTCAGCCCTTCAGAACTCCGTCCTAACTATTCAGGCTCACTAACAGGCTCTTTCACTTCACTATATAGCGCTGGGTGACAGATCACGGCACAATCCCCTAAAGATCATAGGAATACCGGACACCTGACGAGCTCCCACACTATGAGGTGACTTGTAGCATCAATACTACCCCCAAATCAAGCCAAGAAATTCACCATAGATTGGATCTACCGTCTACCATCATCAGACAGTCACCTCTACAACAGTACATGGCGAGGCTCATTTTCCTGTCCGCCCGCACCTCCCACCTCTGTCAGTCCCTATATTGGCTTCCAGTTAGATATAGGGCTCAATTTAAGATTCTGGTGCTTGCTTACAAGTCCAGGAAAGCATATATTTAAACTGTTAGCGGGTTTTAATCCCCCCCTACCCCCCGCATGAATCCTCTCCTGCAACTGTCAAAAATAAACAAAAACAATAAGTTCTCAGTGAATACTTTTCTAGCAACCCATTTTATTACCCCTACTTATACCTTTTGTGTCACTATACCCCACTCCCTCTAGCATAGCCCTTAACCCCTCTGTTCCTGTTGGTCCATTTGTCTGGTTACAATTACGTGTCTGTTAGTCCACCCATTGTACAGCGCTACGGAATTTGCTGGCGCTATAGAATGATATGATTGTCAGGGGTTCCGCCTCACAGGATAAAAGATTCCTAATGTCGGCACTCCAAGGCAAGACACCACTATCCTTTGAAGGATCAAGTCTCTCCTTCTATCAGAATCTCACTAGGTCAAGGCTACAATAGTGAAGATCCCAAAATCCTGTAACCTGCCACCTGAGAACAGCAGGAATAGAATACCACTGGAAATCTTCGAGGTTCCTAGTGGCCACACACAATGGGACTGTACATAAAATTTCATCCCTAGCTGAAGCACCTACCTTCTTCATGGCTCTGGGCATTCCTGCCCCAAAGACCCCACCAGACCGAAATGCTGTGCACGCGGATAAGAATCTGGGCTGGCTGTACCCTCTACATCTACAGATCACCTGATACTATAACCAGAAGCCTGGCTACATTGAGAGTCCTAATACCTATCTGCGGCTCGAACTCTTATGTTTTGTTTAGTTCATTTCTTAACATGAATCCTAATAAGTTTAATTTGTTGGCTTCCTAACGGAGTATGTTTACCTGTAATAACATGCTCCGGCATTCAGAGGACATGGGCTTTGCCCCTACACGATGGTGTGTTACACCACACCTATCGCAGCTCACACACCCCCACCCCTCTGGTTAGGGGTATGTGACGAACTTAGCCTTGTCACATGTTCTTGGAGGGACCTATTTGTCAGCCTCCTGCCTCAGGACTATGGGCCATGCAAAAAGGCTCATAAAATACCTTGTTCGTGCCTCTTTGCTATTCTGTTCAGTAGATTGCATTGCCCTCCTATTCTAAAATTGTCCAGTTCGACTACCGAACAACCGCACGAACCAAGGACCACCCGGGAGCTTGTTAACACCTATTAACACCTTGGAACAGTTCTCACCACAGTGTTCTAATTGTTTGTCTGGGTGGCCACAATTCCTATGGACAACCACAAAGTGGCTGCCATCTTGTTCACATGAAGGCAGGCAGCGTTGTTTGGGCATGAATCTCATGGAACTAAAATCGGACACAGAAACTCCCGAACACCGCTGGACTTGCATCATCGCCTACGTTCGGTTCTATAAAATTTAAAAGGACACTGTTCGGTGAAATAGTTCATCTGGATGAGGGCCACAAGCTCCAGGGTAAGAACATTGACTATGTTGGCTAGTTTATTCGGTTTCCAAACTACCAAACTAGACCAACCGCAAGCCCTGATTCTCTGGAACGGTTTTGGGCATGGAACCATGCTTGTGGTCGGTCAAAAATAAGACTTCCAAAAAATTCCTGAACTGATCTGGGTTATTTTTGGATATGTTGGTCACCCAGATCAGGCAATGTAACTTTTGTAGGGGGTTTGTGTGTTTTAAGGTATTTTTGGGGGTTTGTAAAAATGTGTTTTTGTGTTTGGACATAATTGAGTTTAGTATAGTACTTGGCTCAATTATCTCCCAGGCATAGGAGAGAGATTGACCTATTGACCTATTTTGTATTGGAGTGTACTGGACCTGAGAGCCAATGTAAACGTGTATTTGTTTCTACTGTGGTTTACTCTCAGGTACAGGGGGGAGTGCGCCTTGCATGGGGACTGTCATAAAAGGCCAGTTGTATCTACCATTAAACTGAGATCCGTTCTGGCCTTCATGAAATCTAGGCTCATATTTGGGGGATTGGAGAGCTATATTCACTCTGGGGATTGCTATAATCACTAATCACTACACTTGCTCGAGCAGCCTGCGTTGCTCTCTGGACTAGCAGAGGTCTACCCATTGGAAGCTGGATCCCCGGTGGGTGGAGGACAGCAAGACCCCAAACAAGCTGCGGCGGTTTGTGGGTGTTACGGTGGTTATGGTATTCAAGTGCAGTGCTTATGGTGCTCAGAAGTACTAGGAAGCAGCGATTGACAGAGGTACCCGGTTGGGGTGCCAGGTGGTCCGTCACAGGGTACAGTTGGAAAAAGGACAGATAATATCCCCCAGAATGGGCTACACTTATGTCCACAGACACTACATGGCTGATCTCCATCCGCATTATATACCTTCATGATTAAATATCAATGTTAGGCTTTCAATATTGCGATACATACCCATCTCCTGACAAATGATAACGCATGTATGTAACCTTATGTGCAAACCTACTTCTTTATTTCTCTAACCAACCTTGCATTGATATAAAGACAACAAAAAAACATTTCAATAAAAAGATATTGACAAAAAAAAAGTGTCAGCCTATCTGGCCCCACTAATAATCAAGGTAAGACATCATGCGCTGCTAGCAAAAACTAGGAACTTCTACGCACTTCAGGAAATCATAGGAAATGTGTATAATTTGCATATATTATAATAAAATGCCCAGCCGGTGCCCTTGCTGGATGCATTCATGCCTCACTCTGGTTTGGGTTATTACAATGCTCTATTGGCAGTCTCTGAGCACACATGATATCATTATAAGATACGCTGTACACAGGGGGTGTGCTCCTGTCCTATTGATATTATTATTATTATAACAGAGATTACCTGGGGTCCTGCGGCTCTATTGATATTATTATTATTATAACAGAGATTACCTGGGGTCCTGCGGCTCCTCCCCCCGCTCCTCCTCCGGGCCAGCTAGCTCCCGCCCCCTGTGTGTAAAACCCCGACCTCCAGGCCGCCGCAGCCGCTGCTTCCTCCTGCCTCTGGCGAGCCAGCACGTCCCCGCCCGCCGGGGTATAATACCCGCTGCCGCCATTCCCGGCTCTCTGCGCAGCCGACATGGAAGCAGCGCTATTCAAACGGCCGCACCAGCTACGACCCAAATGCGCAGAAGAGGAGCGAAAGATAGCATGGCAATACCCTCTTTGGCCAATCAGAGACAGGACGGTGCCACGCTAGCCAATAGCAGGCTAGGATACAGCAGTGACCCCGCCTACGGTAGCCAATGGGAAGTAAGTAGGAATTGGCCTGTCACGTGGTTACATGTCCATTCGCCAATGAGTAACGGGAGACGCTGGCATGGCCACGCCCACTTTCCCGCGGTTTACCCAATAGCCAGAACGTGCGCATGCGGAGTACGAGGCAAGGCAGGCGGGTCACGCCCAGGACGAACTTGTCAGCTATCCCTTACGCCTATTTCATAAAATGGGCGGGGTTTGCAGACTGTCTAGCCACGCCCACCGTGGAACGCCTTTTCCAATCAATGAACCGTCACTCGTGTCACACCTCCTCTCTGGGAACAATCGGAGCGCCGTGCTTACGTCATTCACACCCTATATCACACGCGCCTGGAGTGCCCCGTGCCGCCGGAAGTAGTTCTATCAGGAATGGCGGTTGTTCCGGTTGCCAGGGCAGAGTGGTGTCCGGTGTGAGGTGTTGCCACGGGGAGTGGCGGGAGTGAAAATGAATTACATGCCTGGGACCGCCAGCCTCATAGAGGATATAGACAGTTAGTATTGGCACCCAGGCACTGACTGGGAAACAGAGCCAGGCTCACAACAGCTGTCAAACTACAACTCCCATCATGCTGGGTGCCCTGTTAATGCTCGGTGTTCTAGAACTGTGCAGCATGTCAGTGTTGCTCCCTGTGTTGTATTTTGTGGGGTATTACGTGTGTCATGGCTGCCTTAGGTTGGTGAGAGTTGGCAGGGATACAGTGGGCCCATTGCCGTGTCTCTGCCCATGGTTACACAGAGAGTAAGAGTAATCTGAGTAATCCATGCCAAGCAAGCGTGCTTCGTGTGGGGGTTTATTGGTCCTGCTGCAGTTTAGTTTGTTTATGTAGTAACAGAATTAATCTAAAACGTTTGCCATGTCACTGTATTCTAGAATAGAATTCGACTGTCTATAACGAATTGTAGTAAGCTCTGAGGGCACCGTCTACGAGCCTTGTGTGCTATGTATGTTTGTACTGTATATGTTGGCCTCACAGCAACTTTGTAATCAGACGAAACTCCCGGATGTAATTTGACTTTTTTTGAGCTGCATTAAAGGGACACTTAGGAATGCAAAGCTGCTTTTGTAAGCTGTTTTGATATGTCCAAATGAGAAATACATGGTTAATTGGGATACATAGTACTTTCAGGTGTGCAACTGGGAGAAAAGTTTCTACAGTGCTCCTAAGCACTGTGGAGTGGCACCCAGCAGACCTCAGGTAAGAAGTCAAAACTGTTCTAAAATAGTTTGACTACTTACAGTGGAGGAGGGGTTGGAGCAATCCTGGCACCAAACCTCTACAATGTGTTGTAGTGGTTATGTTTGGAGTTATAATTTAAGCATTTATCTAAAATGTAGACCCTTTTTTTTTTTTTTTAAATCTATCTCTAGACACAGGAGAGAACCTGAACGCGGTACCGCTGCTTTTTTGTTAAGTGTATTAAATACTTAAATGTTATCGGAAACCCGCATGGTCTGTGTGCCATGTCCTTGTTTAACCCTCTAGAAACAGCCACATTTACGTTGCAGGGTATAATTGTCTTTAATGGCTGCCACTCTGGCAGCCATTAGAGGTGCTTCCGCCGAAATAAATACTTGGCTGTTTCTATCAGATGGTCTAGTAGAAACCATCTTATTGATGTAGTGTTTTGTCTCTTATTTGTGTTAGCCTCACAATGCTTTCCTATGGGCAAGGATTGGACTGGCTGAGCTAATCAGTCATAACGATATACATAGAGGCAGGATGGCAGCGCAGAGAAATCACCTCAACCGTTTACTATCTTACAAATGTGGATTCCCAATGCTACATTACAGTTATCTCCACATTTTTTGTCTTCATCTCTTTTTCAACAGTCTTATGGGCATTTTATAAACCTATTTTGATGAATATTACTTTTTTTTCCTTGGCAGGAGGATTGACAACTGCATTAAGTTTAATTTAAATTTTAGCTAATGTTTGTTTCCCTTAAATCTTGTTTTTTACAGAAAAACACTTAGTGCTCCTTCGAGATGGGAGAACTCTTATTGGGTATCTGAGAAGCATTGACCAGTTTGGTGAGTTTATAGCAATTACATTATGCAGTGTCTTCAGGACAAACCTAGGCATGGCATCTTTTCAATGTCACAGATCTTCAATGATAGGCTTGGTCCCCTGTTGGCTTAGCACTAAATACAGCGGTTATAAGGATTCCATTGAGAGAGCAGAATGGATTATTCACTAAAGAATTCAGTTGTAGCTGACCACGGGTAACCCGACCGGTTACCTCTGCTAATTCCTTCACTCAGCCACTCTGGAACCATTAAAACCTGCAGACATCCATTCTCCCAGTAACCAGACGTAACCTAGTTCTGGGAGTCAACTGATTTTATTCAGGCCACACATGGCTTTTATGCCCTGACCCCCGCATGGGGTCTCCAACACACAAATACAGGGTTTTCAAACACAGGGTCCTCTGTGCCTGAGATACATTTGTGGAAAAAAAACTAATCTTATCTCTCAGGAACAGAAAATCTTTACAAAATATATAGTACCCCAAAAGTGCCCCCACAATACTCTGGAATCCCACAAAAGGTATATCCCCGATCTGAGTGCATAACATATCCAAAGATCACTCAGATCGGTGAAACGGAAATGCCATCGATATAAAGTTTTGACCAACCAGACACGAGGCGGTAGCCCAAATCCGTTCCAGGGAAATATTTGTCCTGGCCGGCCTCTGTTTAGGGTTTTCTGTGCGAACACCATGCAAGGGAATCTCTTCATTTCAGGATACGAATGCTTCCCCTGTTCAGTAGTTCATATCTCCTGAACATCGTTCGTATACGTGGTCGTGAAATAGAACGTACAACGGTCTAATCTTTACCAGGGTTCGTGCGAGTGCCTCGTCGCAAAGAGTTCCAGGCACTCTACAACAAAGTACCGCTGCCCACGTTCGGCAGACAAGACTGCCACCATTCTTTTGTCGACCACGTGTGTTCGGTTATATGAAATGGTGGCCGCCCAGGGGTAGCATTCATTACTTCCCTTGCGGTTTCGAACTTAAGTTGCTGGTGTGAACGTTGCAGATTGGCTATCTTGGCCTAAAATTTGAAATCCCTTTTGAATTCCACTTGAGGGAATAACACTGCTTACATGCTCGGGACCTATAATGTAATTTTGGTTTTGTTTCCGCAAGCCTTTTTTTTTTTTTTTACAATCTTAGAAATTACTTTTTCGGTTTTCTTTGCTTTCATATATGTTGGACCCATTGCTGTCTAAACTGTTGTTGGTTTTCTGGTTTTTAGATACGAATACAGTGCTTATCAGCCAGGGAAACTGAGCATCATCCATACTCGTAGAGGAGTATTCCAGTCAAAAGGCTAACGATCTTAGGCATTTGTATAAGAAAAAAAATTCACACCATAGGCCTGTATTGTATTTTTTATATGTTCATTAAAATAGTGACATGCTGTAGGGCCATGAGATATGTTTAATAAAAAAAAATAGAGACTGCAGGAACATGTCTTTGCACTAAAATCCCATGCATGAGATTAAGTAGTTGTGGTGCTTGGAGTGACACTTTAATCATCGTAACCTGTACTAGGCAGTCTCTTGTTTCCTCACTGCTATTTAAGGGATACTCTGGCACCATGACAACTTCATCAAAATGAAGGTTTTATGGTGCCAGCAGGTCACTGATGTTGCAAAGTCTTCAGTCTGGCATCTTGTGTCCAATATTTCCTGAGTGACTTCTCATACTTCAACTTTCTGTTTAACGCTTTAATCCCTGAAGGTAAGCCAGCATGAGGGATCTGGCTGCATCATACCTTTATGTTGAAGTTATGGTACCTGCAGGGTTTAAATACTCCTGCCATATTTTGTCATGTTGAATAGCTACCATATGTTAACAGTATTTTTAATTGTATAGCTATAATCTGTAGAGATTTGTCCTTTGATTTTGTATGAGTTAAGGAACAAGAGTCGCCATAGTGACTACAGCATCCTGTAGTGGTTTTAGTTCAATTTGTGCCCTGGTTTCCACCCAGTGTAATTAGTCCACTTTGCTAAAGGTTTGACAACTTAACTGAGAGCCATTTCCTTGAGAGCTAGAAGTACCATACATAAGTTTTTGTTGGCTCTCCTGAGTTAAATCCTCCCATGAGGGGCCAGCCCATAGGCTGAGAGCAGCATCACTGCATTTTCCCCCTTCTTTCATTGTAGGTACATCTAAAAGCAGTTTGCTAAAGCTGTAGATCTCTTGTCTGTGTCTGTTGCAAGCCCTCTCCTAACGCAGGCAAAACTTTCTTTGGCTGTCCCATTAGACTTCCCAATGTAGCTCAAGGGGAAATCTTTGCAAGGCAGGTGCTCTGGGCAATTGCTGACATTTCAATTTTTTTAGCTTCACTGAGCTAAACAACCAGGAAGTAACATCAGTGTGACATCCAAGGGAGTGGAACAAGGTTAAAGGCACACTATATTCACCAGAACTACAGCTTAATGTAGTTTTTCTGATGAGTATAACCATTCCCTGCAGGCATTTTCAGGTAAACCATAACTTTTCAGAGTGGCCACTGGAGGTGAGCAGCACTGCTGTTCAGCGTCTCCACATTTTACATGGAGATGCTAAATTTGCCTCATAGATTCAATAAATCTATGAGGAGGTGCTGATTGGCCAAGCCGGCATGTGGCTCCTTTCTTTGTCGATTTTAAGTTAATTCAATGCTTTTCATATGGGAAAGCATTGGATTTTCTGAAAAATAAATCATATCAGCAAGGAGGCTGATTGTGGGCGGGGCAAGCAATGGCAGATCTGTGTGGTGCTGGAAATAAGGAAAGTTTAATAACATTTTTGCAAATTAAGGGGGGGGGGCACCTAACTATGATTTTTTTTTTTTTTAAATAAGCACCATAGGGTCAGGTATTCATGTTTGTGTTCCTGACCCTATAATGTTCACTACGTAAAACACAAATTACTTTAAGTGCAATAGAGACTTGAAATGTCCATCTAACTTGTTTTATATTCTGGTAGAGTGAAATATAGTGGACATGTGGTACTAAGCAGAGTTTTAAACCAGACATGCGTAACCTCCAGCCAGTGTATGTTTCGGGCGGGCCCATGAAGACAGAGCCAGTGCTACCATAAGGTGGCACAGGTGGCTGCTGGGGTCTGCAGGATATGTTTGACCGGCAGGAAGAGAGTGCACTGCACTCCCCTACCACTAGTCACTGTGGCTAAGCCACAGACAACGGTAGAAAAGCTTCTGTATTCTCTACCTGGTCTCTAAGGACGCCAAACTTTTTCCTGTCAGACCGGGGAGAGTGAACAAGAGCAGTCTGCGACTCAGCCATGCTACAATGAGGGAGATGAGCAGGCACAGGGGAGAAGAGAAACCACGGAAGAAGCAAGACGCATAGACTCAGAATGGCTGGTAGGAGTAAAAGAATGTGCTGGGGGGAAAACACACTAAAGGGGCTGCACTGAACAGATGTACAGAGGGCTTGATAAGTCGAGAAAGACACCCAAAGTAGTTCTGGTTTCTACTTCCTGTTCTTGCAGTGTTTACATTACTGCCTAGGAACACCTCCGGTAGCAGTCATTCAAACAGCCACTAAAAGTGCTTTCTGTGTCAGGCTGATCAGCATCGCTAAGGTGTTCATGGAGGTGTTGAACTTCTCACTAGAGATGCATTGAGTGTATGCATCTCTAAAGAGATGCTAATTTTGTGCAAAGTGGCGTTTTGCTGCGCATATTTGATGGCCTCCCAATGCTGTTGTATGGGAAAGCATTGGATATACTGAGATTATAAAGTTTGATGCAAGCCAAGAGGACAAAGTGTAAGCAGGGCCAGCTGCTTCCAGATCTGTGTGGCACTGAAATAAGGTGATTGGTGATAACTGGGGCCCGGAGACCTAAATGGCTATTTAGTAGATATTCGAAAGTAGGTTCAAGCACTCAAGGTTTCTTCAAAGGCAGATTAATAGAATACTGAACTTGCAACGTTTCAGCCTTTACAGAGGCCTTTGTCAAGCCTCTGTGATCGTCGAAATATTGCAAATTCAGTTTTCTAAAAATCTGCCTCTGAAGAAACCTTGAGTGCTTGAACCTACTTTCTACAAATATCTGCTAAATTTGGTTTTGCCAACCTGGTCTTTGATACACCTAGTTTTCACTGTGAGAGTGCGGTATCCATTTATGTTTGAATCTAAACAACTATTTTAGACCTAGTGTCAGAATACATGTTTCTGTTCCAGACACTATAGTTTTCCTTTAAGGATTATCTGCAATTTATTTATTTTGCAAAAACCCACCAGGTAATAAATCTGCTGGATGTGGTGGCTTAGTATAACACAAGAGGGAAGACTTACTCGCCTTCTGCTACTTTCTCCATTGTGCTACCATCTTTCCCTGTCCTCTGTCATTGACCTAGCAAGCCAGGACTACAAAGAAAATATTTGTATGTAAATGTCCATTGGATCCTCCACAATTCTTGTGCACGCATCTGTTGCATGCTAAATAAAGATTCCTTCTCCCAGGCTAGCACTTAAGATGTCAAAGTGAATACAAGACCCACTGGTAATGGATGTACATTCCAGTTTGTCGTGTATCAAAGGAAAACTGTCACATAAACACAAATTTTATTTTTTAAATAATCTCTTCAAGTATATGTAAAAAAATGAGTAATGGTCATCCCCAACAGACCTGCACATTTAGGTGGCCCATTCACTTGGGGGCCACCCAGTGGGCATATCTCCAGTGGCCCAGTTGGACGCTGTGGAGCTTAACAGCATGGCCGGATCCCATGTTCATCGGCAGCATGGGAGGAAGTGAGAGCTGCGAGTCACTTCCGACCATAGCTGCGCACAGGGAGGGGGAGGATGCGAGGAGGGGGCCAAGCCGGGAAAGACTGGAGTCACACGAAGGGAGCAGAAAAGGGCAGGAGCCAGCCCCCAACATCCTCAGACTGGACACAAGGGTAAGTCAACCTACAGCACCCAAACTGAAGAGTGGCTGTAAAAGTGTATATTTTGACCTGTATGTGGGTGTCTGTCTGACACACACACTGTGTGTCTGTTTGTCCTTATGCCTGCCTGCCTATCTGTATTTTTATGTAATTTTATACCTTTACTTGGAAAGTGAGGAGCTAAAAATCTGTAGTCCAAAGAAGTTTAGCCTATATAATTTTGGCCCTACCTACTGCCAAGTTGTGCAGATCTGACATGACATGATCCTTCAGATTCTGTCCTAATCTAGGGATTAGTTGTTTGCTTTTTATTTATTTATTTTTTTTATAAACCCCTTCATATACTTAATTTAACAAAGAATATATTTAAATAAAATAGCCGATGTGACTTTTTTTTTTTTTTTTCTCCTTAAGCATGTATTAGATAAAGTAGTCCACCAAAGAGTATTGAAATTAGAGGGGGGGAAAAAACAAACTTTTATTTTATTTTAATCACAGCTAACCTTGTGTTGCACCAGACTGTGGAACGGATTCACGTTGGGAAGAAATATGGGGACATTCCTAGAGGAATTTTTGTTGTCAGAGGAGAGAATGTAGTCCTACTTGGAGAGATTGTAAGTAAACTGTCTTTGACTTTTGAATTCTTTATTTTGCTCTTCTTGCTGACCTAATGAGAAGTGCAAACGTTGTCTTCTGTATTTAATTGCATGAAGATCTTATTTGATGACTGCAATAGGTCCCAGAGGTTGACTGAACATTGTTGGGAGAGAGGACATTGTACCCTTTATAATAAACTTTCTTTAAACCACACTATCTTTTCATGAGTGTTCAAGCTTTATTGAAAGGTTATTCCAAGCACCATGAGTACTTTAGTGGTTTTAAGTGATCGTGGTGATTAAAGTCTGTAGTGTAGCATTTCATTAAGACACTCTGCTCGTACAGAGAAACCACTTTGCTGCTGGAGGATAGAAGCAATTCTAAGCGTAAAGGGAATCAGTCCGCGCGCATAGCATGAGGACTATGTACAAAGTCCTTCCTCAACTATGCCTCCATGATACCTCTCTGCTCCTGAAATTTTAATAATTTGAGTTTGACAAGCCATATAGACACTTTTTAGCAGGGTTGTATCAGCTTCTGCATGGAGTCTGCTTGCAAGACCAAATCTTGGCAGCAACTGCTGCATGCTATTGACTTACCTTGTATGCTTTTATTGTAATAGACTATAAGAATGCCAATCATGGATGCAAATTGAAAGGTGTGTTTTTTTGTTTGTGTTTTTTTTTTTTTAATTCCTCCAGTCTTTGGGAAATAGCGGGTCAATCTAAGCCTCATAACCACTCTGTATGATTGCAAAGTGCATAGTATGTTTGACAGCGGGCTGAACCAGCAATGTTGACATACTTCTACTACAGGGCAACCAAACAGGCATGCAGTGTAAAGTGTGCATTTTGCCCATATTGTGCTTGCACCATAGGGAAGGCTCTTTCCCTTCCAGTAGAACCATGCCACAGACTGCACATGTGTAATATGCATCTAAACCGATGTTAAAACATAGCCTGGTTCAATAAACTGCAGGCCTGTTTATGAACTGATAGCAGTCATATAATGGCTGCTCTCATTGTGAGTAGTTGAGATGATTTAAACCTCTTTGGTTGTAAACTACTTATGCCAAATAGCTCTGCTAGACAGGAAACTTTAGAATATGATCTCTTTCCACTAAGAAGGATGATTCTTCTAAAATGGAAATTTCTGTGAAAGGGGTCTGCATGCATTTTCAGGCTCACCCACTAAGCAGTGCCCTGAGGGATAGTTTTAGAAAGTGACTGTTTTTTAATAGTTTGAATAACCACACTAAAAACTTAGATGAATAATTAAACAAAAGCAGGCTATAGGCAGTGTCCCATTTTTGAGGAAAACTGGCCTTTTCCCTTTCTTTCCTCCTTCACTCATATTGGTAATGAGGAAATATTCCTTCTGCGCAATCTTTAAGGTAGTGATGGAAAATACACCCTATGAATTTGTTGGGGTCTTGAGTGGTCTGCATGGTCTGACCTGTTGGACACATTTAGCCCAATACAGCAAGAGTTAAATCACTGGCTGCTTGGTTTTATATACAGCGATTTCAATCTGTAGCCTACACATAAAACTACACACAATAGTCTATAAGACTATTAAGCTACCTGCTTTGTAGTTTATCTGTACACTGTTCATATGTGGTGGTGTTACGAGGAGATACATTTAAGCTTGCATTGTAAATAGCACCAAGCTTGAGTTTTAGGGTCAATATTCAGCATTTAAAATGTTACTTTTTCTTTTAAGTATTCATGGTGAAATAATGGACTACATTTAGGCATTCTATGCATGTAGGTGTAGATGTTTTCCAAGATAGTCATGAAATTCAAATCATTTGGATCAATCCAGGTGGAGAAAATGCAATCTTTTACAAGGGGTTCTACAACAAACACTGTTCTAGGTCTGGGTGGATAATCTCTCTAAGTGAAGAAACCCCCCCCAAAATAGAAAGATCTGTCTATTTAGGCCTATTCATAAGTACAGTCCTGCACAGCAACAGCATTTTAGCCAATCAGGTAATCAGGACAGCCCGGTTCCCCTCAGATTTTAAAATCTGGATACCGCAGATGGTTAACTCCTCCAGAGACCATGAAACCCCTAATGTAGGATAGCGATCAATCTACACTGTACTAAATATCATAAAGGCAAAGAGCACCACTGTCTATATAAGAACCAAAACATGAACTTACTCCTATGAAAGGGTTATGTCAGAGTGGAAAGGCAATATAATAAAGTAACAATAAAAAATTTGCTCTCTATCAGCTGAAATAAAGTACACTTTTTTTTTTTTTTTTTAACTGGACTGTAGCCAGGGAAAAACACTGGTGGGACAGGGAATCCGCCAGTTTGTTTGCCTCTCCTGGTGCATGAACTGCCAAAAATTAGAATTTTGTGAACCATCGCCCAGGACCATAGGTCCAAAACCTCTAGGCAAAGACCTTTTGACCTTGTGCCCCTCTTTGGTTGACATAAGCTACCGCTGTCCTGTTGTCAGATTGAACCATTACCGACACACCTAGGGGTTCAACGGAACGAGGCCTTGGAGGGCTAATCTGGATGCTCTCAACTCTAGTAAACTTATGTGAAGAAGCCTTTCTTGAACTGACCAAACTCCTCTTGTGCCTTGGGCAGAGAAGGCACCCCATCCCTTGGAAGAAGCATCTGTGGTCATGGTTAACTTGAAAGACTTTTCCAGAAGGGGGAAAGGGAAGTGGACTTCCAATATCTTGTTTAGCTTTTTTCTGAAACTCTTGGGAAGGACCACTCTTGACCCCCACTGGCCACCTCGTCTCAGTTGGTTTCCTAGAAACAGCTGACTTTGTCTACACAGCAAGGGGGAAGCATCATAACCCGGTGTTAAAGCGATCAGCCTCCCAATAGTCTTTGCTATTTCTCTTAGGGACCATCTGTATTTTAAAAAGAGCTGAAGTTAATTGAGCTAGGATTTTTTTCCCATTTGTCTCGAACACCCAATGTCCTATCCATAGTGTTCAGCATGAAACCCAAAAATAGGATGTTTTGAGTAGGGACTGGGATGGCTTTTTGCAGATTTACAATAAACCTCAGATCCTGTAGTAAGGAAATTGGGGTAATCTCTCTGCTGAATGAGAGCCTCTACCTCTGGATTCAACAATAGTATGTCTAAGTAAAAAAGGCATAAAAAATATAATGGCTTTCATTATCCTGGAAAATGTGTAAGGTGTGTTGGATAGGCCAAACAGCATTACAGTCCAGTGATATACCTGTTCCTTCCAGCGGAATCTGAGAAAGCGTCTGTTTCATAGTGATAGGAACTGAATGAAAAGCATCTTTGAGGTCTAATTTTATGCAGAAGACCTTTTTCTGCACTAGGCCTGGGAGGTATTTTAAAGCTTCCGTCTTTTCCTCTTTAGAAAAAGCATTCAAAGCCTTGACCTTTAGTACTGGCCTCTACGTGCATCTGATTTTTGGAATAGGGAACAATCCAGCCTGAAACTGACAAATCTGCCAACTCTATTTCCCTGAGCTAATGCCTGGGAAAGAAATCTAGAACTGGATCTACCTCTCTGCCCACAGCTTGACTCTGGAAAAGAAACTGAGTTGAAAGCCCCTTTTGAAAATCTGAAGCACCCATTTGTCCGAGGTTATCCAATTTTGAGGAATGTGAAGTAAACCACTTGCTTGACTGCATGAGTCTTTGGTTTCCTGATGAGCCACGTCTGGCATGGGCTCCTCTGCTACTGCTTGGGGGTCTTGACTTTCCTCATGGTGACGAAAGTGGGCTTGCTGAGTAACTGAGTAACTTCCATGGGATCTGCAGAAACACTGCTTCCTGTAATACACAACAGAGGTGGATCAATTTCAGGGGCTATTAGTGCCTGAATGTCAGGGATACCAATATGATTGCTTTCTAAGGAGGAGATCATATTCTTCAACTAGCAGTGATCTGAAGGCTAGTTTGGCGAAATCACGGACTTCTGACTTTTGTTCGATGGCCCATCTTGAATGGAATAATTTTAAAGGGAGCACTTTACCTAAAAGGCTCACTCTATCCATCTGAATGTTGCTCAACTTCCCTCGCTCAGTGGAAGCTGCAGAGCGAACCACCTCCTCGGACTCCCAATCAATCTCCGGTGATCGTTGTCTGGAACAGGACTGGCTTAGGGAGGATGAATGAGCAAACGCTCTTGAGGTGGACGGTGAGGGACTGGCAGCACTCAAATGAGTCTTTTTGTGTAAAAACTGGTTTGAAACCTCAAGGGAAACACGTTTTGCTTTTGGAGGTACCGTCCCTTTAAAACATAGACTAATCAAACGAGAATGAAGAGGGACCAAAATAGAGTTCATCAGAACTTGAAGAGTAAAATCAGCCTTTTTATTTATTTATTTTTCTTAATTTACACGAACTGGGACTATATCCTCAGAAGATGAAGAGGATAGGTCTCTGGCAAGGAAGGCTCTCGTATGGAGCCTTCTAACGTTGATGGGGCTGTCTCTAGGAGAGACCTCCACCAGATCTGTTGCAGACACAGAAGTGGAGTCCTCCAATGTTGCTATTTTAAAATCTGAGGTGATCAGGGCTGCTGCGAGCTACACGGCTGTACTGATTGGCTAAAACACTGTTGCTGTGCAGGAGCACAGCACTACCATTTTTTTAGCGCTGCAAAATCCTTCTCCGGGAGGCTGCCACATAACCACTAGCTTTGCTAGGTGGTTATGCCTCCCGGAGGGACAAAAGGAAAGTACACATGCTTTAAATTCTATGGTTTTACATATTTGTAACAACTATTTGTTCTTTAGCAGGTTTTAACATTGGGTATACACAACCTCAGATAAACCATGAATGACATTAGTGTCATGGTTTTATTTAACAAAAATAAAGCCAAACTGGAGAAGCTTTGTGTGTGGGGGGGGAAATACTAGTGCCATTACTGTCACCTACGATTCGTGTGAGTTTGAATGCAGTTCTTATTTATGTGTTTGGGGGTTTTGTCGTGCTGTTTTGTATGGGGGAGGTGGGAGGAAATCTACCGCACTGCCTCGCCACAGGAAAAAAAACAGTTGGTGCTGGATTAAAGTGGGTCTTCATAAAATCTGCACTCAAAGGGTTGATTTTATGGGGTTTTTTTTTTAAAGTACTTGTCATAACCGTTTTGTTTTACAAAAAATGTTTAACACCAGTGACAAATTAATAACTTGCGAAGTTAGCATCTCTTTTGCAACCATTGAGGGTAGGGGCGAGGGAGGGACACTAATTCTTATAATCCTTTTCTTGAAGTCTCTTAAGAGATCAAGGGCATCAAAAATACTAAATGCATATCTAGTGATAATCTGAGTGGTGTCACTCAGTCAATGGGTAAATGAACCAGCCATTCCTCTAACTTGTGTAATGATTCACTGCCAAGTTGGTTCTGATGGTTTTTACTTGTACACTGCAGCTCCACATGTTGGCGGTAGTATGCGATTACCACAGGGCAATTAAAAACGGCTGGCGGAGGCTCACAAACTGGCAGCCCATGTGGACTCCTGCGTCCGGCAAAGGACTGATGGGGAGATGTCACTGGTGTCCTGTATAAGACTGTTTTAGCCACTTTGGGACGTTCTATAAAACAAAAAGTGCAATTGCATGATGATCATTGAGAAAACCACTGCCTTGTATAAAACACTTTGAAGAGAGACATTCCGAATGGGAAAAACAAAGAACCAGCATGAAATTTAAACCATAGCCAAGTAAAACAATGAAAGGAACTAGCAGAGTAAAATTAAATCTATAGAACCTTGAATGAGTGCATTAAAGTGGCACTGTCATGCCGAACTTACCTTTCCTCAATCACTTCCTCTTCTCCCCCTCTCTCAGGATCTGTTCTTCTTTTCTTCCTGTCTTCTTTAGTTTTCTTTAAAATCATAAGACAAAATAGGGACTCTTTGCCTTATGGAGGATTCCTCCGCTTGACCAGCTCTGACCGGCGGAGGAGCAAAATGTGCTTCATTTCTGCTGGTCAGAGCAATTTTCCCATAACTCTTACCTTTCCTCTGTGTTCCCGCAATGCTTCCTCTTATTTTACACAAAACTGCCGAATTGCGTTCTAACTGAATGAGAACAGTATGTTCGTTTCTTTTAGAACGCAATTCGGCTCTTTATTCGTATCGGAATTTCATTCGAATGAATGAAACTCTGATCCTATTCTTGCTGTGGCTGCATCTTGCAGCCGCTTAGTAGATAACTCCCTAATTCCCATGGTATTAGGGAGCTATCTACTAAAAGGCTGAAAGACCTAAATTGGTCTTTCAGCCACATTTACTAATACTAAGGAAAAATTAGTATATGGGGGGCGGGTAGACTTAGGGCCCCCACCTGCCGCCGCCCGGGGGTGGGGGGGGAGGACAGTAAGTCCACCGCCCTCCGCATTCTTTATGGCTGCTGCTCTGTGGGGGCCAGAAGGGGGCGGACTATAGGTCCACCCCTCATCATTATGGCAATAGGTCTCCCCTCCCTTATTTTACTTTTGGGCCCCCACCCCACACTGTTTAGTGGACATACCCCTACTCTCATTTATAGCGAGTAGGGGCATTGGGGAGATTTTAATCTCCCTTGTGCTATTATGGGAGTCATATTGACCCCCATAGAGTCAGGGGGGGCTTATGAAGTGGTGGGGAGCACTGCTCCCTGCCACTTCTATCTTTACATATTACAAGGAGGGAGCTGCATGCCGGTAGCTCCCTCCTTGTAATAAACTGAATGAACAAACGAACACTGATATTCAGTGTTAGTTTGTTCGGCTGATATTTCTATTCACTCATTCGTCTGTCGAATGAATGAATAGATGAAATTCCCGTTCGCATGTCCAGGTGTTTCACTGGGCATGCGTGGGAATCTCAGTGCTATCTAGTGTGGGCAGATGACGTGTCCCATAGGGACTTCATCTACCCACACAAAGATGGCGGCGCCCTGAATCAAGATCGGGGCAGAAAATAAGGAATAAAAAATAGGCATTTGGGGGTGACTAGGGTGTCAGATGTAGTGGAGGCCGGAGGGGGGTAAAAAAAAAGATTCGGCATGAAAGTACTGTTTTAAAATGTTAAATTGTAAAAGTTGAACTCAAAAAGTAAGAATAAGGGCTAATGTAATGTCAAAATTTACCCCAATAGAAACTGTCTGGCCCAAGGTCTATGTGTGGCTGAAGGATCCTGTTATACTAAAAGTTGTAATAAAGAGGGGTGTTAAACACCCAAACACAATTTCCTTTCAAAACATTTATGAACGGAATGTGTTTAAATAGTTTTGAGATGACGGTAGTCTTGCAAGAAAAATGCTAGCTAAATGGCAACCGTGATTTCAAAACTCTTCACAAAGAATGTCAAGTCTTTTGAGTGTTGCAGTCTGTACTCAAGGTTCATCTACTGTCGGAGTCACTGGTTTATAAAAGTCTACCTTTTCTGTTTCACTGGCAATATGGATAGGAAACCATTGCTCGGGTGACAGATTCACACCCATGTATCCCTGCAAATTGTTGCATAGCTCATTCTACTTGGATTAACTACCAAGCTATATCTGTATTGCACCTCTTTAAGTTGACAGATGCCCATCTAACATTAAAGGGTTGGACAGCACTAGTGTAAAATCTTCCTGCTAAAAATGTTTTCGGTTTTTAATTTTTCTTTGTCACTTCTCTTTTCCCCTAATTTTCTAATATAATGCTTGACACACTCTAAAATTTTAGAAAGATTATCAAACCATGTTAAATCAAGGCCCAAGTTCTTTGTTTTTCTCTTTAGGACCTGGAGAAGGAGAATGACACCCCTTTAATTCAGGTGTCCATTGAGGAAATATTGGAGGAGCAACGTGTCGAGCAGCAAAGCAAACAGGAAGCTGACAAGATCAAAGTCCAGGCTCTGAAAGAACGGGGTCTGTCCATCCCACGTGCAGACACTCTGGATGAATATTAAACTATTGGTGGACAGTGTGACCATTTCTGTAATTACAATAGAAATGTCCTAGTGTGGGATAATTCGTTTTTTTTTTTTGTTTGGGGTTTTTTGGACTTCCATATTGCAGACCTACTATGAAATAGTTTGTTCGTAAAATGCAGTTATATTTTTTTTTTTTTTTTAAAGAAAACATGCCGGCCCACTAGCAATTCTATTGCAGAACAAACTTGTTTTGAGGAGTGGAAAAGCCTATTAAACCGCTGCCTTTTTTTTTTATTTTAATGGTTTTTCTTCTAACCTTTTTGAATCTGTAAATGACTGTCTTAAGTAAATGGACAAGTTGAGAATTATGAAGACAATCAACTTTGTCCTTGTACATGTAAATACATCTGTTAACTATTTGCTAAATAATTCCTAAAGAATTAATGATCACTTCGGGAAGTATGTGAACTTTTTATTTTATATATTTTTTCCCTCCCACATTTCATCTTAAAAGCAGTAAATCTGTTTAGTTGCCTTTTTGTATTTAGTCTCACAGCGTGTGTTTTGTGGTCTCTGAGGCTTCTGTCACTTAAAAGGTGGTGTTTTGTAAAGGCTTCTGTTATACTTTTTGTTACCAGTCACAATTGAAGATCTGATGGTTTATACTGTGTAGTAGAAATTTTCCAACTTGTTAATATCTGGCCTATACTCTACAACTCAGTATAGCTGCCTGTTAACTAAATTTACTCTCTGCATGTGTATAAACAATTTTAGTTTCCCAAATGGCTAAAATAACAATCAGTGTTAGAATTCAGTTTTTTAATTGCAGTTTAAAGATATTCACATCTAAAGAGGGAAGAGAAATCTTGCCAAAACCTAAATTGTAAAGATAATCCAATATATATAAAAAAAATAAATGGTGAAATGGCATGGTATGATTTGGCTTTGTCTTTCGTTGATCTTTTATATGAAGATAAGATCTACAAATCATTGTGGTCATGTATAAAGTAAGAAACTTAAATAAAACTCGGGCACACACTTATTTGTGGGGAAACTGAATTCAAGAGTTGTCAATAACTGAAAATAGTTTATATTGACATCAGCATATGCACGCATGTGTTTAAAACTGTTTAATTTTTTTAAAGAAACTTTATGTCCAGTACCATATTTACATGCAGTGTTATTGACTGTTTACCAGGTTACTGTAAAAAAGCATGTAGCACAATGAGTGATAAGTATTTATGTAATTGGGCTTCAATTACCCCCAATGGGCCTACTGCTATCTCTAACCTTAATGAACTGCCCACTATAGAGGCTCCAGGGTTGAGAAATACTGGGGGGGGAAGGTGGATTTTTCCTCCTTTTTCCAATTTATATTTTGGGGGAAGATGTTTGTTCGTTTAAAGTTTCACTTGAGGTTTTGCCAATCATTTTTAAATAAGAGGCTGGAGAGAAATAGGCCATTTCTAGCTGAAACAATCTACAATACTGCGAGCAAACAATGGAGGGAGAGGTGGGGGTCCCGGCAGTTCTGCAACATTGTTTTTCTCCACAGCTTCCAAACCGGATCCTTGAAGTGAGCCCTGAAATATAAAAGCACTTTCCCACTGTAATTGCTCCACTGACCCCAAGCAATTCCTGATTTTCTGCCTATGCTCAGTTCACAGAACCATTAAACTATGCTTAACTACTGCTAACCTGCCTCACAACTACTTTACACATTTTAACTCTTACCTTGCCACCCTGCATATGTGGCCTCAGTGGCAGTACAGTTAATGTCTCATGAGGTGGATTCCCTACAAGTCAATGCTGATTTTAAGATTGAGCCTCAACATGTATACAATTTTGGAAATATCTAAAAAAATTTAAATTAGAACTAATGGTACCACCGTTGATGTGTTGCTATAACTTATTATGTTTATCGGGCTTATTCACTAAAGTTAATACTGTAGGGAATATTAATGTATATCACATTTAAAGAGACTATAGGCACCCAGACCACTTTATCTCAAAATAGTATGGGTACAATGGCCCTGTCTTTTCAACTCTGCAAGTGAATATAGTGCTTGTTTAGATTGCACAGTTATCATGCATCTAGTGGGTATCTTATAGACAAGCGTTAGAATTGCTTCCACCACAGTAGCAGAGTTAAACTTGGCTATTCAATCAGATGATATTGTAGAAAACATTTGATTGGCACACCACTGCATGTGCAATAGCTTCCCAATGTTTTCCTTTGGGAAAACATTGGATTGATTGAGATCATAAAGACTGATCTCTGCCAAGTTAGTGGCGATAGCTGAAAGGTAAAATATTAATCGCCTATCAAAACCTCCCACCAAATAGAGTAGATTTAAACTCTAGCGTTTGTAATACAAATGTATTCCTAATGCTAAAGTGTTACATTAATGCCAAAATATCTGAACTGAAAGCATAACAGCGTTGGAGAATCTTTCCCGTTTGGTTACTTTAGCCTTAAATTTGACATAAGATCAATCTTTGTTGTAGAGGGCCAGGTATGTCAGTACAGATTTCATTTAAATGGGACACTGTAAGCTCCAAAAAATCAAACTTATGTTTAATGGAGTGGTTATGGTATATAGATCATGGTGCTGCAGTCTGAGCACTTAACGCCCTTTAGGAGTTCTCACTTTGTTTTTGCAAGCACCTTCTCTTCATTAAGTCTATTCATTAAGTTTGAATATGTTTAGCTAATGTACTAATTGTTTGCAGGTGCTCATTGAGTATAGTTGATCTTTGGTTTGGGTCATATATTCATGATTTGGTTTTATTTACAAAGCGCCAACAAATTCTGTAGTACTTATCCATGTTAATCCCTTTACAAAAATGTTTTGCAGCATAACCCCACACCTCTTATTTATGCTTCCTTTTTTATATATATATATATATATATATATATATATATATATATATATATATATATATATATATATATATATATATATATATATATATATATATATATATATATATATTTTCTCTAACTGGATTTAACTTTTTTTTAGTTAAGTTGAGCTCATTCTGCACTGCAACCAACGCAGATATGGAGGCAGGGAAGGAGCAGCAGCCAGAGTGTAGATTATGCGATCTGTGTGATGGGTGGGGGACTGTCAGCTTGCCGTCATCCTGGGTAATAGGTGAAAAGATGGGTGAGTTGCCAGAACTAGCCTTCTGCCATGTTAATTACTGGAGTGGGGAGAAAAGGATTGGGGCATTGCTCGGAGGAGGAGAGTCAGAAGCACTATTGTCAGATTGTGTGACTGACAGTCACTCTAGACTGTTGTAGTCTTTTGTAGTAGTCACAAACGCTTGCCAAAGTTAGCGTTCATATTTGTGTTTTGCATTTTTTTTTTTTTTTAAAACCAAAAACTGCACTTTTATTGCTTTCATCGTTGATAGGTTTTACTGTTTTAAACACTCATATTGGTGTTCAGCAAAGTCTCCCGAGTATAACAATACCCCCTTGAAAAGCCACCTTACCGGCGAAACGCGCGTCGGGTTTTTTTTCTTTGATCCCTCCTAAACACCTTAATACCCTGCCGATGCAAAGATTATTCTTTATTTGAAAACCTATACTTTGTTTAAGATTTCTTCAGACATTAGGTGTTTTGGGGGATAAATTTATGACTTAGCCGTTTATACCACGCTTGTAATATACCGACATCTAACAAAGATATCACAGGATACCAGTTTGGAAGCTTCTATTTAGACGTTAGCTAGCCAGCTTGATAACTTGGTTTACTCTTTAGAGAGGTGCCCTTGAAGGCACAGTTATTTACTATAGATAATTTCTGCTTTCTCTCTTTCTTTTCAAGTACCTGCAGCTAGCTTCTCTGTCTGTTAGGTGCCCACGAAGGCACAGATACACTTCTATCTTCCAACTATATCCACTTTTGGGGTCTTTACAGTATGGATCATTGTTTAGAAGTTATCATATATGTATCCTGGTATTACGTTTAAGAACAATTAACTGCAGTCTAATAGCCAGATTAGATGACTCTGCTTATGTCGTTATATTACTAGAACGTCTAACTCTTGTTCGTTCTGACTATAGCTTACAGTAACAGACGTGTTTTATCCCATGTTGCCAAGCCGAATTAAAAATACTTGGGATATATTTAGAAATTATTGTATTAGACGTTTCCTCTGTTATCTTTAAAGCTTGAATTACTTACAAACTGCAATAGTATCACTACAGCAGACGCACTTCTCTTTTTCTTTTGCTATAAGAATACTTTAGACACATTGGAAGTATTCTTGGTAAATCACAGTAGCAAAACATTTTTTACTGTTTGCTAAATTTCATTAACTGTAACAAATATTGTAGATACATTGCAACAGTATCGTCATAGTAGCCAGTATCTATTTATTTATACAACGTTGTTATTCACATCTTTGATATTTAAACACTGGCTCTTCGTTTTGTTTTTAAAATCTAACGTTTCTCTTATCTTTTCGTGTCTTGGTATGTACATATCTAGACAGATCAGTATTGTATTATATATGTGAAATGATCACTTTATATTGCGTTCACCATTAAAAGTTTAGTTTTAAATACACACATTTCCTTGGTAGTGCTCTCTTTCCTCCTTTCTTAAATTTGGGGTTTTTTTTGTTTTTGTTTTTTTTTTTTTATATTTATAATATACTAGAACCATCCTGCACATTATACTATTGCTCCCTGAGATTTCAGTCACAGCTAGCACCTACTGCAGCCAGACACACTGGAACACAATGTTTGTACACACTGGTTAACCACAACATTAAAACCAGTGAAGTGAATTACATTGATAATATAATTAAGGACTGTCAGGGTCTTGGGTGCCCAAGATTCACTAATGCATGTGGGGAGCGAAACACGAGTTGGTGTGGTCCAATCACACAGAGGTACAGTATTCAAATTGCTGAATAACTTAATGTAGGACATGATAGGTGTCCGAACTTTGACACGTACCACCTTCATAGAGATAGTTGCAGACCACGTACACCCCTGTATGCAGAGGTGTTCCCTGTTGGCAGTGGCCTCTTTCAGCAGGATAACACACCCTGCCACACTGCAAAAATTGTTCTGAAATGGTTTGAGGAACATGGCAAAAAGTTCACGGTGTTACATTGGCCTCCAAATATCGATCCACTTGAGCATCTGTGGAGAGTTCTGGTACAACAAATCTGATCCATGGAGACTTAACCCCTTAGTGACCAGACTGTTTTTCATTTTCCTTACAGTTCAGGACCAAAGCTGATTTTACATTTCTGCGGTGTTTGTGTAGCTGTAATTTTCCACTTGCTCATTTATTGTATCCACACATATTATATACAGTTTTTCTCACCATTAAATGGTCTAAGGATACCATTATTTTTCATTATATCATGTAATTTACTAGAAAATTAATTATTCAAATTTTTTCATCATATTTTACAAACACTTTTTCTAACTTTGACCCCCAAAATCTGTTACGCATCTACAGCCGCCAAAAAGCTCCCATACTAAATACTTTCTAAATTTTCTCCTGTGTTTAGAAATACCCAATGTGAACTTTTTTTAATTTTTTTTTTAACGAAAGTTACATTGTAACACTATCTGTCGGGAATCCCTGAAAAACCCTTCACATGTATATATTTTTTAAAAGGACAACCTAAGGTATTTTGACTCTTTTCATGAAACCATTTTACCACCAATCTATGCCAAACTTAAAAAAAAAATAAAAATAATTGGTGATTTATTTTTTTTTATTTTTATTTTTTTGTTCAGCAACATTTCCTGAGTACAGCAGGGCCCCCAATGTACAGGTTTTATGGGTTTTTAATACTGTATGGCAGCCTGGAAATGAAAATTAACCTCACCATGACATACCATTTTAAAAAAATTAGACAACCCAGGGCATTCAAAATGGGGTATGTTCAGTCTTTTGTAGTAGTCACAAACGCTTGCCAAAGTTAGCATTCATATTTGTGTGTTGCATTTTAAAAAAAAAAACAAAAACTGCACTTTTATTGATTTCATTGTTGTGATAGGTTTTACTGTTTTAAACACTCATATTGGTGTTCAGCAAAGTCTCCCGAGTATAACAATACCCCCTATGTACAGGTTTTGAGACCATATGGTCAGGGGCGGGCTGGACTGGGGGGCAGGGAGGCAATTGCCCCCCAGGCCGCCCTAATAATTTGAAAAACGTCCCCCAGTCCTCGGCACCAGGAGGAGGGGGGTGCCGCTCGTAGCAGGACAATGGCTTGTCACAGGGAGTCCTGCAGATGGCCAGCTGGCCACCTATAGCAAGGCAGAGTAGGCACCTGCTTGTCCCAGATGGCAGGTGCCTTCTCTGCAGGAATATACCGGCCAGTGTTCGCTGAGGCAAGCAACAGTGAGGGAGCACTGTCTGAACTGTATGATCTTCTAGCTCCCTCGCGCGCCCTCTCTGGTGATTCCGGGAGCCGGAATATGACATCATTCCGGCCTTGCATCACTAAACTGTGCGAAGGAGCAGGAAGTTCACGGAAGTCTCTGGACCCCAGGGAGAGGACACAGAGGACTCCTAAAGGTAGGAGCAACAAGAAATAAAATTAATTTGTGAGTGTGTGTGTGGGTGTCTGAGAGTGTGTCTGTCAGTAAGTGTGTGTGTCTGTCAGGGCTGTCTTTTCGCATGGGTAAGCTGGACAGTTGCCCTGTTTTCTGGTCTTGGGCCGTTGAGGTAGATCTCCCTTCGATCGGGGAGAGAGGTAGCTAGGACCCAGGGCTGCAGGAGAGGCCGACCTGTAAGGCAGATCGCTCCTCCTGCAAGCAAGCTGTGTGGAGCGTTGCCGCTCATTACCATGGCAATGCTCCATAGCATTCTGCGCGCAGAAGGACAGGAGACAGCCTGCAGCCAGACAAGCTGCAGGCTGTACAGAATTCACAACTGGACCACCAGGGCTGGCTGTGTCCCAGCCTCTTTCACCAAAAGTAAGAAGAAGGGTGGGGGGACATATAGATTTTATTTAATGTATAGTAGTATTAAAAATCAAAAAAAATTGCTACCTGCACCCCTCAAACACACACACAGCACCCAACACACACATGTGTGTATTCAGCACTCTGTGTGTGTGTGTTCAGCGAACTGTGTGTATGTATTCAGCACTCTCTATGTGTACTTAGCAGTCTGTCTGTGTGGACTCAGAAGACTGTCTGTGTGTAGTCAGCAGTCTGTGTGTGTGTGTGTGTGTCTATTCATCAGTCTGTATGCGTGTATTCAGCAGTTGGTGTGTGACTATATTCAGCAGTCTGTGTGTATGTATTGTATGCATGTATTGCATTTGTTGGAGGTACTTATAAACATAATTTACGTTTTTATTCCTGTAAGTTGTGTAGGCAGTGCACTGCTTTGCCTGGGGGCCCATAATGCTGTTAAGATGGCACTGGTGTGTGTGTCAGTGACTGTGTCTGTCAAGTAAGTGTCTGTCAGTGAATGTGTGTCTGCCTGTCAGTGAGTGCTTGTCTGTCAGGGTTTGTGTGTGTGTTATTGAGAGTGAGTGCCAGTGTGTCTGTCAGCAGGGCCAGCCTTTGAGGTGTGCAAGCTGTGGGGTCACGTAGGGCGCCATGTCAACAGAGGTGCCCAGCGACCAACACCGCTCACAAGTTTGGGACACCAGCATATTTAATTTAAAGCGGCACTGTCATGCCGAATTCTGTTTTTTTTTTTTAACCCCTCTCCCGTCTCCACTACATCCAATTGACTCACTAGTCACCCCCAAATGCCCCTAAGCCCCCAGCATTACCTATTTTTTAATCCTTATTTTCTGCCCAGATCTATATTCAGGGCGCAGCCATCTTTGTGTGGGTAGATGAAGTCCCTGTGGGACACGTCATCAGCCCACACTAGACAGACTGTGAGATTCCCGCACATGCCCAGTGAAACACCTGGACATGCGAACGGGAATTTCATCTATTCACTCATTCATCAGACAGACGAATGAGTGAATAGAAATATCAGCCGAACAAACAAACACAATGTATCAGTGTTTGTTTGTTCGTTCAGTTTATTACAAGGAGGGAGCTACCGGCGTGCAGCTTCCTCCTTGTAATATGTAACTATAGAAGCGGCAGGGAGCAGTGCTCCCCACCACTTCATAAGCCCCCCCAGGTCCCCCCCTCACTCTATGGGGGTCAATATGACCCCCATAATAGCACAAGGGAGATAAAAAATATACCGCGAGTAGGGGCATGTCCACTAAACAGTGAGCAGCCTGTGGCTGCTCACTGTAAAAAACAAAAAACAAAAAAAACCCAACTATTGGCCCCCACCCCTAAACAGTGAGAATGAGGGGGGGGGCAGTACTCCCCCCACCCCTGGGCGCGGGTGGGGGCCATAGTGAGAATGAGGGGGGGGCAGTCCATGGGTGAAGATGGATTATTTTTTTGTGCTCTGTTTTTTTTTTTTTCGTCGGGTTTTTTTTTTTGCGCTTGGGATTTTTATTTTATTTTCAATTCGACGGTTATGATGGTTTTTTTATTTGGCCTTTTTTGGGGCTGAAAAAAGAAGATTTGAGAAAAAAGAAGACGTCGAATGGTAAGTTTAATTTTATTTTACAGGTTAGTTATTTTATCCCCCCCTCACTATTTTTTAGGGTGAGGGGGGTAGGTAGGGACTTGTTTTTTTTTGGGTGGGGGTGGGTGACTAGGGGCTTGGGGACCCCTAGTCACCTTGGGGGGGGGGGGTAATTGACTTAGGGCCCCCACATTAGTAGGCCCCTTCATGGCCCCCCCGCCGCCCAGGGGTGGGGGCGGGGGGGGGCAGTAGGTCCCCCCCATTCTCTTATGGCCCCCACCCGCCGCCCAGGGGTGGGGGCTGGGGGGGCAGTAGGTCCCCCCCATTCTCATTATGGCCCCCACCCGCCGCCCAGGGGTGGGGGCCGGGGGGGCAGTAGGTCCCCCCCATTCTCATTATGGCCCCCACCCGCCGCCCAGGGGTAGAGCCGAGAAAGCAATGGAGTCCCCATTCTGTATAGCCCCACCCGCCCGCCCAGGGGGTAGGGGCAATGGTATCCCCCTCATTCTCACTATGGCCCCACCCGCTGGCCCAGAAGGCGATAAATCCCCATTCTCATTACTTAATTTACCCAGCACAGCCCAGGGGTAGAGCAATGAGTCCCCTCATTCTCACTATGGCCACACCCGCCGCCCAGGGGTGGGGGCCGGGAGGGGGGCAGTAGGTCCCCCCCATTCTCATTATAGCCCCCACCCGCCGCCCAGGGGTGGGGGCAGTAGGTGTCCCCCCCTCATTCTCACTATGGCCCCCACCCGCCGCCCAGGGGGGGGGGCAGTAGGTCCCCCCCCATTCTCATTATGGCCCCCACCCGCCGCCCAGGGGTGGGGGCGGGGGGGGCAGTAGGTCCCCCCCCCTCATTCTCACTATGGCCACACCTGCCGCCCAGGGGTGGGGGCCGGGGGGGGCAGTAGGTCCCCCCTCATTCTCCTTATGGCCCCCACCCGCCGCCCAGGGATGGGGGCCGGGGGGGGAGGACAGTAGGTCCCCCCCCCTCATTATCTTCATGGCCCCCACCCGCCGCCCAGGGGTGGGGGCAGTAGGTGTCCCCCCCTCATTCTCACTATGGCCCCCACCCGCCGCCCAGGGGGGGGGGCAGTAGGTCCCCCCCCATTCTCATTATGGCCCCCACCCGCCGCCCAGGGGTGGGGGCGGGGGGGGCAGTAGGTCCCCCCCCCCTCATTCTCACTATGGCCACACCCGCCGCCCAGGGGTGGGGGCCGGGGGGGGCAGTAGGTCCCCCCTCATTCTCCTTATGGCCCCCACCCGCCGCCCAGGGATGGGGGCCGGGGGGGGAGGACAGTAGGTCCCCCCCCCTCATTATCTTCATGGCCCCCACCCGCCGCCCAGGGGTGGGGGCGGGGGGGGCCGTAGGTCCCCCCCCCCTCATTATTGCCCCCAACCGCCGCCCAGGGGTGGGGGCCGGGGGGGGCAGTAGGTCCCCCCCCCTCATTATTGCCCCCACCCGCCGCCCAGGGGTGGGGGCCGGGGGGGGGGCAGTAGGTCATTTGGTCTCCCCCCTTATTTTATTTTAGGGCCCCCACCCGTCGTTTAGGGGTGGGGGCCAATAGTTTTTTTTACAGTGAGCAGCCACAGGCTGCTCACTGTTTACCAGACATGCCCCTACTCGCAGTATAGCGAGTAGGGGCATATTACTTACTAATACTAAGTAATTTTTACTTGGTATTAGTAAAGTTGGCTGAAAGACCAATTTAGGTCTTTCAGCCTTTTAGTAGATAACTCCCTGATACCATGGGAATTAGGGAGTTATCTACTAAGCGGCTGCAAGATGCAGCCACAGCAAGAATAGGATCAGAGTTTCATTCATTCGAATGAAATTCTGATCTGAATAAAGTGCCGAATTGCGTTCTAAAAGAAACGAACAGACTGTTGTCATTCAGTTAGAACGCAATTCGGCAGTTTTGTGTAAAATGACAGGAAGCATTGTGGGAACACTGAGGAAAGCTAGGGATCATGGGAAAATAGCTCTGACCAGTGGAAATGAAGCACGCTTTGCTCCTCCGCTGGTCAGAGCTGGTCAAGCGGAGGAATCCCCCATAAGGCAAAGAGTCCCTACTTTGTCTTATGATTTTAAAGAAAACTAAAGAAGACAGGAAGAAAAGAATAACAGATCCTGAGAGAGGGGGAGAAGAGGAAGAGATTGAGGAAAGGTAAGTTCGGCATGACAGTGCCGCTTTAAACGATTCCCTGGTGGTCCATTGGTGCGCACCAGCAGTAGGTGCAGTCAGATTATATCCTCTCCCTCGTGGTTCTGGTCAGGGCCACCATCAGGGGGTGACAACCGTGACTGTTGTCACGGGCCCGGCGGCCCTGGGGGGCCCGGACTGCTCTGGCAGTCCTGGGCCCCACTTTCCCTTTCTGCACACATAGCGCATATCGCTATCTATGTGTGCAGCCGCGGGCCCCCGGCTCCCTGTTACCGCAGAGGGGGCCCAGCCAGGCAGCACACAGCTTCTCCTCCTGTCTTCTCTCTTCTCATAACTCTCGCGAGACCCGCGGAGCATTGCCATGGTAACCGGGTCTCGCGAGAGTTATGAGAAGAGAGGAGAAGCTGTGTGCTGCCTGGGCCCCCTCTGCGGTAACAGGGACCCGGGGAGCCCCCCACCGGACCACCAGGGATGGAATCTCCCCCCTCCATGGACACAGGTAAGCAGGGAGGGGGGAGAAACATTTAATTAAATTAATAAAAAATTAATGTTAAAATGCCCCTTCCTCCCCCTCACCCCAGATCACACACTAACAACACACACTGCATACACTAACACACACATACACTGCATACAATAACACACACATACACTGCATACAATAACACACACATACACTGCATACAATAACACACACATACACTGCATACACTAACACACACATACACTGCATACACTAACACACACATACACTGCATACAATAACACACACATACACTGCATACACTAACACAACACACACACTGCATACAATAACACACACC